>JAGFPH010001820.1:79476-93571 GCA_018207615.1 Philaenus spumarius
TATGTTGATTACACTTTAAAGTAGTTTTATTTAATTTCATTACATACTAAATTATATACTATGCATAAACATAGTTTTATAGGCTTGTTTACATTACAATTATCTCATATTAGTAGTTACTTAATAAACACAAATTAAACTTTAATACTCATTGTTTAGCTTTAGAAATACTTTAATTTTAATCAACATACCTTAATTTATGTTAATAGTACTCAATAGAAGTAGTAATTTGGCCAATTACTCCAAAAACTATTATCTCATATTAGTAGTTACGTAATAAGCCCAAATTACGAGATCGTACCCAAAAGAGACCGACAATCGGCCATCGCAAATCGAAGGTATAGCCCGGTACTACAAAAACTCACTCCCCAATGGCATCAGTTCGGTTTTTTTGGTTACGCCCTCGTATCTTTGTTTAGATTTGTTTATTTCTCACACATAGACCATTTAAAAAATAAAACCACCTTCAAAAGTATTGATTGAATTACCTACAACAAATAAAGTTTTAATTTGTTCACTCACGGTTTTCTAATTAACGTAATCATATACTAATTGAGTGTTATTAATAGGAAGCTTATTTCTTCTTGTTGCCCTATTTGCTAAATATCCGTACATTATTTCAAGCAAGAAGACAAACACACTAACATGTATCCCAATTGCCCAAACTAAAAATGCTCCTTGAAGATCCTTCTCTTTTAAAGGCTTTGGTCCAACCGGACTCTCCGTTTCCTCCAACGTTGCGCTTTTTGATAAATTATAAGCCATATCAGACTCTAATTTGGCAAGTAATCCTGACTCGAGTGCGCTATGAATAACCTTTTTCAAATAATCTAACAAAATGTGCCCTTTGCTTGTAAGTACAGTCACGTGATAATAATACTGACCTTGAGAAATTGTTTGGAATTTTAGGCGATAAACGGCTTTTAAAAATTCAGTGTTTCTTTTATCGCCATACAAAGATACGTTTTTATAGACAGACATGTGTATCATTGCTTGTAAAATATCGTTACAGGGGATGTACCGTTGCAAATTGTTATTTTTAGAAAATAACAAAGCATTTTTGTACAAATCGGTTTTCAAACAAATTTTCAAATCAGATTTATGTAATTCTTCAGGAGTTGCAATAAGTTTATCAGTTTCTGGGTTGACCATTTTTTTATACAAACTCGATTGATATAATATCGTTAAGTTCATAGTCAAGAAAGTCCAACAAATAAAAATAAACAACAAACATGAAGATTTAGGTGGCGTTGGCAACGAGGCTTTCAAAGCTGTACTGAAAAATGCCATGAAACAAAAGGAAAAAGAATTAAATATTTGGTGTTCTTCTGCCTTTCTAGCTTTCAGTTTGTAAAATATAAAAAATATAATCGTAGTACCTAAAAACGTTGCAAATATTACTGCCCATAATTCTATCGGAAACGCGTTGATGATGATTTTCCACATAGGTATATGTTTCGGATAAGGTACAAACAACGAAAAATCATCGAAAGAATGCCACCGACTAAAATCTGTGGTCAAAAGTAACTTTGGAGTTGGAGGTATACCGCCAAACGAAATATCTACCACATAATTGATACAATCGTATATTAAATCCACAGGCCACTTGGTGAAGTTACCGTGGCCGGATAGTAATGTTCCGGAGTTTTAATATCCAACGTACTATTATATTTTGTAGTGAGAAACATGATCAGACCATACTCTATCCCTGAGGTATACTCTGTGATGTTTGTTGTTGCATTTTTCTCGCCTATAGTGTAAGGTGCAATAGGAACTGTATTTGCTGTCATCGTGCACGCGTGGAAATTCTTTGGAGGTGAAAATGTAAACAATTTAATTTTTGAAATATTAAGACTGTTTGTGATTGTCCGGATTCTCAAATCACTAACACCATGAATCTTCTTACAAAGTCTTTCTGAAGAATACGGTGAAGATGTTATTAGTTTAGAAGTGTTACTTCTGTTAAAGTCCGTAATAAGCAAAGTAACATTAAAAACATTTTTTTGCCATAGGCTGTTTAATATATCTATTGATAACTGTTCATCGTTAATAATACTTTCTTCCGAAGGTAGAATTGCAAAGATAAAAGATCCTCTAGGGTTCCATGACGACCTGTACCGTCTTAGCATATTCCATTTAGAAGTAATTTCATTTAAAACCATTTTCCGGTTTATGTAGACTATATAATAAGATGTTTTGATCATCGGTGATGGTGATAACATGTCTTTGTTACAATTAGAAGTAAATATTTGGAACCTACGTAATAAATGATCCAATATTAGATAATCTGTATACGTTTTTAAATCTCCCGTTTGATTGCTCTCGGGAAATAGTAAATGTAAAATCTTATTTTCTTCAAAATAATTGTCCGTGATTTGCTGTATGACGTGATTTATTTTTGAAACTCTAAAGTCTTGCTCAACACGGCTTGGAAACAATTTTGTCGAGCTGAAGTTTATACAATGAAGTATGCATATCAAGGAAGCGAGCGTCAATATCGTCTGCATTTCTGAAAAAACCCAAATTAAAACCAATGGTTTTAGTTATGTTTTAGGTCTAAATCCCATATGAAATTTTAAAGTATAAATGATATTCATTGGATATTGTGTATTGTATATGTACTTCAAATTTGTACATATCATTCTTGAAAAATCAATCTACAAAACGCATCGTCACAGTTAGAATTTTATGTAAAATTTTGAGAATCCTAATCAGATCTGTGTACGTTTTATTCGTTATTTAAATTGTGGTGACAAGAACCAATCGAAAACTGTGTTTTGTTTTATCTATATATAAAGCTGAAATACCACTGACTGACACGCTCATCACAGTATCTCGAAAACCATACCTCCTAGGAATGTGAAATTTGGTACAAATATTGCTAATAGGCCCTAGAGGCGCACCAAGAAAGGATTTTTAAATATTTCACGTTTAAGGGTTGAAACAACCAGTAAAACCACAAATATTGTTTGTTTTATATTTCAAAAACCATATGGCCTAGGGACGTGGAATTTGGTACACATATTGCGCATGGGCCTTAGATTTGCACTAGGAAAGAATTTTGAAATAGTTCGCGTTTAAGGGTTGAAACAACCCCTAAAACTATAAATATTGTTTTTTTATATCTCAAAACCCATACTGCCTAGGAACGTGGAATTTGGTACACAAATTGCTCATAGGTGCTAGAGGTGCACTAAGAAAGGATTTTGAAATATTTTTTGTTTAAGGGTTGAATCAACCCCTAAAAACCAAATATTGGTTGTTTTATATCTCAAAAACCATATGGCCTAGAAAAATGGAATTTGGTACACATATTGCTCATAGGTGCTAGAGGCGCACTAAGAAAGCACTTTAAAATATGTCGCATTTAAGGGTTGAAACAACCCCTAAAACCATAAATATTGTTGGTTTTATATCTCAAAAACCATATGGCCTAGGAAAGTGGAATTTGTTACACATATTGCTCATAGGCCCTAGAAGTGCACTAAGAAATAATTTTGAAATACTTCGCGTTTTAGTTTTGAAAAAATATTGTTTGTTTTATTCTCAAAATCGCTTATAATTTCAATAGCCATTAGGGCCTACTGCTTTTTCAGAGTAGGTTTCATTGCATGATTAAGTAAAACGTGTTATTTTTTTAATTTTAATTTGTGTAAAATAATGTTTCTACTTCATGCATGCTTTTACTATTTTGAATCTTTATTATTGTAATAAATATAGTTATAGATAAAAATGGAATGCATTTCATTCATGTAACTATTGACATCGATTATTGTACCTTATATAATTAATTTTGACAAGTGGTTTAGTTCTGTATTGACATTATATTTTACTAGCTTGAATTGTATATCATAGAAAGAAAACCAAACCTTCTTAGGCCCATGTTATACGGGCAGCAAAAACGCGGCGTATAAAACGCTGACGCTGGACATAAAAAACGGAGCTGTTATACGAGCGTCAATAACGCCGCGTCGTCGACGCTACGTTCGGTGGGTGGAGCTGTTATACGAGCGGAAAAAACGCCGCGTCAGGTACCGAATGAGCCCGAAGGTCACCGAACGCACCCGAATAGCGTCGTGGAAAATATAGAATAAAATAAACTAATTGTTTGATCTAGTACTACTAAATTAGTATATTTATTAATTTCAATTAATTTGGTTGAAATAGTTTTCCAAATTCATCATTTGATTCACCTTTTCTTATGATAACAAACACTGCAAATTGGTTATTACACGGGAAAAATCAAAACGAAAACATATCATTGTGAATAGTTGTAATGATAATGTAGCATGTTACACAATGAAATAATACGTAGAAAAAAGCTTCACAAAGGACTATAAACAAAAACCCAAATGAGATAGTAAGTAAATTTGGAAAAAAATTAAAGAGATCATTTTAACAGTTCAGATCTGCCGCACGCGACAAAGCTGCCCGTATAACACCAACTCGCGTCATTGCTGCCGCGTCTTTGCTGCCTGTTTACCGGTCTGGACGCGTAAAAATCACTGTCGCTGAGTTTACAGGGCTCGACGCGACGGCTAAAACGCTCGTATAAGTTGCACACAGACAAGTCCATTACCCGGTATGCTTGGCGTCTACGAAACGTAAAATACGCCGCGTTTTTGATGCCCGTATAACATGGGCCTTAGTGGAATCTAGCTTTTAAATAACAGTAATGCTGGTAATATTTTATATACAACACTCACCTGACTTAAAATAACCATCCAGGCTTCTCGATTGAAATGAAGTAACTTCTCAAACGTTTGTCAATATACAAAACAATAATGCAAATTGGAAAGCGACGGTTGTGTTCTAAGCCATATCTAACGAGCTTTTAATAATAAAATGGCGTTTGCGTTATAGATTTAGGTAATGTTTTATCACCCGCCAGAAAGTGATTTTCTAAAGTAATATTGCAGTCATTTATGTTAGAATCAAGCAATTATGTTAGAATCAATGTAATCAAGCAGCCTCGCATGAAGCCCTATTCCTACTAACAGAAATGCACAGGCGTTAACATTTTTGGAAAAAAGGACCTTGGCAACATTGTTGGATAAGGTTATTGTACCTTACTTTGCTTGGCATCAAAATGTTTGTGTGATTTGGAGACAAACAATGTTTTATCACAAGTCCAATGTTTTTATTTAAACATTTTGAGTTACGTCAATTATAAATTGTAGTACTATAATATAAATAATACTAACTTTCTATGAAGTGAAAGGTTGGAAAAGCTGTAATTTTGATATATGAATTTTAATTATGCATAAGCTATACTAAAAGAAGTACAATAAATAATTTACTCATACACCATGGAACAATTTGTTAATAAGAATTGATTTATTTAGAATTTACTATTAAATAATATACATTGCATTCAAATATGATAATCTGGTTTTCTAAAGGTCTGATGAATTTACGATTTTTTTTAATTATTAGCCTCGGTTAGAGTTCATTTGTTAGGCACTTATAATTGTCTGTATTTTAAATTAAGTCTTTTGAATTGTTTCTATGAAATTATCTCTGGGTAGGCACTCGGCTAGGTTTTCAAAACCGACGCTTGGTCTCGCTTCGATTTGTTTCTAGAAAAAGGTTCACATTTCCTCTTGAAGGGACAAGATGGTTTCTCTTGATGCTCCGTACTCTGCGCAGAGAACTGTTCGAATCCATTGTCCTAGCAACGTATTACGTGGTTCTGACGTCAGTCTTGGCTGAATGGCGGTTTCCGAGAAATAGTTCTTTTTATATCGTAGTTTTGGCTAATTATTTCTTTAAATTTGTACTTATTTCGGGGTTACTAGTTCGTTCTGATAATGTTATAGTTATTACTAAATACTTATTATTGTGGATAACATGATTTTAAATCGTGAAACATATTTACTGACATGGGTATGCGTGTTGCATTAAACTAGCCTATCAGCTGGTTCTTATTTCCTACTCGCTTATGCACATCTTAATTATAACATACATTACATTGATTTCTATAATTACTTTTAATACTAAAGTCTATCCCTGTATAATTTTACAAAGTTTATAATCTAATTTGTGTTGGCTAACGTCCATTCCAAAATTACATTACGATTAACTTCTATCAGTTCTCACTTTGAGTTGTCCCAACCTAATTCGTTCGATCGTGTTTTTGTATTTCCACTGTTTACAAATGGATTTCGGACTGTTTTCAATTATGCCGTGTTATCAATAACATGTGAGAATTTACTACTTTGTTTGTGATGGTTAATAAATGTGAATCTATTGTTGGTTTATGGAATACTAGTTAATAAAGGTAATGTTTTGGTGGAAGGTTACATCTTGGTGAGGTTATACATGTTTCTAACAAGCCTAGTTCTAGCTTATTTATCTGATTATGAATATACAATGCTGTAATTGATTTTGATATTTGAATACAGGATTACTAATTACATATTTACATTTATATTATATGGTTGTTAGGCTATTTGGATTTAAGAGTTCTTTGGAAGGTTGGGTTACATTTAATAATAGGCTACAGATCTACTCTCTCTGTATTGGGTTTTAGTTTTGGGATTTGTACTGTTATAGTTCCAAAGTTTGGTACCATAAAAAATAAATGCTTATGACATTAACATTTGAAGTGTTGATAAAATACCTTTATTTTAGGAAATCAGAACATTTTTTTTAAATAGTTGTTTTAAAGTAATTCTGTAATAAGTAGTTTTTAAGGTATTCCCGAAAATGTTGATTAAAAATCCACCACCACTCTATCCTTATCTATTTATAAAAAATCCAAATACCACTCACTGGCTCACACATTACGAAATCTCACAAACAACAGAACGGATTAGAATGAAATTTGGTATGTAGCTTCCTCTAGGGCCCTGGTTGCTCGCTAAGAAAGGGTTTCAAAAAATTCGAAATTTTAGAGGGGTTTGGGGGTCAAAGTTACTAAAATCCCCATAAGAAAATACATAGTACATAATATATTTATTGTTATTTTGTTTGTTTGTTAATATACATTTAACTTTGATTTGTCTATACGCGCAAAGCCGTATTGGGGCAGCTATACATATATATGTATATTATTTCTCAAAAATGTTTTTTTTTGTCGCTAAGCGATGTCTTCCTTAATTCTTCATCAAAATAAATTATTCAAACATCATTTTAAATCTTATGTTACCCGCTGTTGACGAAAAATAGACAAACAGCTTAAAATTCACGTTTTCGTTAGAAAAATTGATTTAAAAAAACTTTTATATTATACTTCACATGATTCCTAATGAAAGCCGCCATCTATTAACAATCTGTTTAACTGACATGACAGCTGTTAGTTAGATTGTTTACATTCCATGGAAGTGTAATTTATCACGCAAATCAATCAAATTAAACCAACGTAAAACGTTATAAACTGTTATTTATAAACCAACGTAAATAAATCAGGTAAGTAGTCCTAACTTCCAAAATTTCGCGTTTGGCAGCTAGTTTCTAATGTACAAGTAAAACTGCTTAATAATTCTTGGCGTTAGAAGTACTTTTATACTTTACAGGAAAACTAATGTGGATTAAAAATTCAGCGAAAGAGTTATGAAACATTTATATGTTTAGGAACTACTGAGAAAATCCTCATCGGGCAATTCCGACTATTTATTCTACAAATAATAACAGATTTTGCCGAAACAATATTCACCCCAATCATCGGTTCTTTGTAAAGGCCGTAAATAAATAAACGGTACCAGAAACTGGCACATACTTTCTCACAAACATATTTAAATTATTAAACAGATTCACTGTGACTTCATAATTGTATTAATGTAGGAGAGGGGATACATTAAAGTAGGAGAGTAAATAATAATAATCAATATTATTAGCTGAATGAGAATTTTTAGAAAGATCCGGTTTTTTTTCAAATTTTAGGGTACATTAATGGCTACAAATACGCCATGTTTTATCAAAATCGTTAGAGCCGTTTTTTTTTTATAAAAAAATAATAACTGATATTTTGGCGATTTTTTTGGCAAAAAAGGGGGTTGTTTTTCAAAAATTTTCAAAAGCTTTTTTTCGGGCATCTATGCAGACCTAATTGACATGTTTGGTGCAAATTTGTTCGAAGTCGATCGAATAGTTTTACTTTCTCACTATACTATATTTTAGAGAAAGTATAGTGATCCCAAAATTCGATGCTGAGATTTTTGTGGAAATATCCGTTTTGGGACCCCCTGAGTCCAAAAAAGTGTTTTTTTACAAAATGTCTGTCTGTATGTATACAAAGCTAGAGCGAAAACTATTCTATAGACTTCAAACAAATTTTCACCAGACATGTCAAGTAGGCCTGTATGGATGCACGAAAAACAGTTCTGAGAATTTTTGAAAAACAACCCCCTTTTTGGCAAAACAAAACCCCAAAAAATCAGTTACTTTTTTATAAAAAACGGCTCTAACGATTTTGATTAAATTTGGCTTATTTTTAGTCTTTAACATACCATATGCAAAAAACAGCATCTTTCTAAAAATTCTCCTTTAGCTAATAATAATAATAATAACTGTTTTGGGAGTTTTTTTAGCAATAAAGGGGGTTGTTTTTAAAAAAAAATTCAAACCCTTTTTTCGTGTATCTATACAGGCCTAATTGACGTGTTTGGTGCAAATTTTTTCGAAATCGATCGAATAGTTTTCTCTCTAGATAATAATAATAATTATATTTATTAGTTAATCTCCTACTTTAATAAATCATCTCTCCTACAATTATGAAATCACTGTGAATCTGAATGCCTGATGCCGTTTATGCTCTATAACTTTGTAAACATAAAGACATACGGACAGCCATTTTTTTAAACCACTTTTTTGGACTCAGGAGGTCATAAAACGGATATTTCCACAAAAATCTCAACATAGATTTTTTTGCGATCACTGTACTTTCTCTATACTATAGTATAGTAAGAAAGTAAAATTAATTCAAAGATTTAAAAAGAACATAGTAAAGCTGTTTGCAACAAAACCTTGTCAGTACTATTGTAAATCGATTACATGACATAAAAGGATATAAACGAGTAATTGATGAGAAAGTTTTTTAAAAAACTTAATAAATCATTAGTAGGCTACATGAATTTGTTCCATGCAAGTTTGAAAAAAATAAATAAAATCAGAGATAGGTTTTACCAAAATAAATTCTTAGATTACACTTAAAAAAACGTCTGTTCAATAGAATTAATTGAATAGTTCAATTACATAAATTGAATATCTTCAAAGCGAAGATAAAGTATTGGATTGATCTCGATACCACATAGCACGTTACCCTTATTTTTATTTCCATCCTAATCCTTTTATAAATGTTGCCCAGCATTTTTAATTTGGTTCATTCAAATTTTAAAATAATCCCTCTAACTTCAGTTAGTTCTCAAAGACATTTCTGTAAATAAAACTGTACAGACTTCTACAGAAGCAAATACGAACCAAATGGTATTAGTATTTAATAGTTATTCGTCCGAGATAGCCCAACTTCCTAATTGCGTCCGCAACTTTTAAAACACCTTTACATTGTAAATTGTACACACTATCTTAACTCTTATGTTTGAGTTAATGCAGCAAACACTTTATTTCCACGATTCGGTAATGAAATCGAACAATTATACATCAATCGGAGTAAACGTCTTTGAGATATTACGTTTGAGTTTTACTCTCGAAGCATTTTACCATTAACTGTCAATAATTGTTCCATGTGACACCGACCCAACCTCAAATCCTAAGCCAGATTAGCGTGACAACGGAAATACAAAACGTTCTGAACACCACAATAACACTTTCCGTGCTTACAAAACACAAATTACAATTACCCAATGATAAAAAGTTGTGTCAGGCCTACCTGCCAAAATCCATAGCGTCAATCTCATCGTAGAGTCGGTGGCTGTGCTCCATTAGGTGACACACAAGCATACTACCGGCTTCCAGGTGATACTTAGCAACGGTCTTCTACGTCACTTGGAGCTTGCGTTCTATACCTAATAACATCCCGTTTCTAATTTGCTCGTCTAAATAATCATACGATTATTGATACTATATGTAATTCCCATTCGACTGTCCTCATGTCGAAATAAACAATCGATTTGTTCGCGCTAGACGGTGCGAACACGATACAGCTTGCGTCACTAGCGCCGTTTCAGTTTAAAACAATGCAATTGGTCCAAAGAAAAATGTATATTTTTAAACTGCTGAGTATTTTTATGGAAATTTTATATTTATTTACAGTGATTACTGTCTGCACATTTCTACAACCCAAACCAATGAACCGATTTCAATCAAATTTTCCAATCCAAATTTAAATATTTTGGGTATTGTATTTTAATATTAAACCCGGAATACTTATAGAGAAACTTTCTGAATATGATTTTGCAAAGAGGCGTAAAGCGTGGATTTCTTTAAAAAAATCAGAACTCAAAACATATGCTGTGAATTTTGCGGAGCCAAAGTTGTATTGTGGCTGCCAAAAATATTATATCTGTTCAATGGGTTTGAAAAGGTTTAAAGTCTATCAAAACTATCTTTATACTTTCTCCCCCCCCCCCCCCCCCCTATCCGTAGTATACGGAGAAAGTATTGTTTTCGTCCAAATTTACGAATTTGAATTTTTAGTGGAATTATCTGTTTCGGTGCTCCCTGAACCCCCAAAAATGGTTTAGTGGAATTGTCTGTGATGGTGTTCCCTGAAACTAAAAATATTTTTAGTGGAATTATTTGTTTTGGTGCTACCTGAATCCAAAAAAGTGAAGTTAAACTTCTTTGCACCCGTTGTAATGGGGATGGGGTGTCGGTCGAGAAACCGCGTCACGCGTTAGGAGTAAAATCAGGAAAGTGCCTTTTTATACATTTTTTCTACAAGAGATGTCTCAAGAGTCTCGTTGGGTGAGTGTTTTTGTGATGTCTGTCCGTGTGTCTGTAAGGATGTGTACAGAGCTGAAGACCATACCAACGGTCCGATTTTCATGAAATTTGGTATGTAGATGAAGTACTAGAATATCTCCACGTGTTTTTTAATTTTTTCATATTTTTGATTTTTAAGGGGTTTTACCCCCAAAAATGGCAAAAAACGAGAGAAATCTAAATTTCTCAAAAACGGCTCTAACGATTTTGATAAAAATTGGCTTATTTGTGGCCCTTAATGTATCCTACCATTTGCAAAAAACAGCATCTAAAAATTCTCGTTTAAGTAATAATAATAATAATAACAACTGAATTTTGGGGGTTTTGGCCAAAAACGGGGTTGTTTATCAAAACCTTTTTTCGTACATCTATACAGGCCTAATTGACATATTGGTGCAAATTTGTTCGAAATCGATCGAATAGTTTTGATAATAATAATAATAATATTATAATATAATTCGACCACGCAGCTGGACCGCTGACGTGAGTTGAGCAAATTTCCAAAATTAAGTTTATATGCCTTCCAACGGAAAACCGTTTTTAACCAGTTGAAGAATGTGTTCGCGGCCCCGCTTTGAGGCTTCAAATCTCCAACGAATCTCCCGTTCGAGAAATTTTCTAGCCCCAAGTTACGGAAGCCAATTCTCCAACGGTAAACCGTTTTCTTGGCTAAGTTGAATAATGTTTTCGGACCCCACTTTTTTGGGACGCCGATTTCTTCAACGGTCTTTCGTTTGAGAATAAGTTATTTCCACCTACTGGAAGTTTTGTAGGCAATCTCGCTTTGTTTGGCCTAGGTGAAATAACTATGTGTCGAATATTCAGTTTTCTGAATATCCCAACTAAAAAAAAAACTTCTACGTTATACTTCCAGTACTTTGTATTTGAATCTAGCTCAGTTAGAACACAAGTGAATGATTTTACTTTTTGTAAACCTCTGAGTAGTGAGTACACTGAAACTAAACTTGTAAATTGTTTATTTGTGCTTGCAAATATTTTATAAAATTTCACTGTATCAATTCTTAACCTATAACTCATAAACTATTGGGATATTTGAATATTAGGTGTTTTTTGAAAATAATAACTTTTTTATAAAGCAAATAAAATTTTAATAATTCCTTTTTTTTAAATTTCAAACATAAAATAAAACTTTTTGGATTTTACTTTCTCCAACAAATACAAAATAATAACTTTCCTTTCAATTTAATAATAATTTCTTAAACTACAAGGCAGAACCAATTATTTACCTAACTATAATTTATTCTAATATTTTATACTCAATTTGATTTAATTAATATTTTAATAAAAGATTTAATTTGATTTTACGATTTAATTAATTTAATTTTTAATTACTAATACAAATATTTTATCTAATCTAACATCCTAAGTAACCCAGTATTTTAAAATAAATATATTTGAATTTACTTCAGGCAAATTTAATCAGGGACTAACGTATTTACGTTTCTACCGACCTTTTCACAATTGTCCAGGCGTCGCGACGTTTGATATGAAGTCCGCGAGCGTTGTTTAGCGATGGAAGGCTACAGATGCTCTGCGTGCTGGTTAAGTTGTCTCGTTGATGAAGATCGATTCCTGTAGGGTTGTCTGGAAGGATGTTGGATGAATTTTTAAAGATGGTTGTGGTGATGTCATGTCTGAAGTCCCGGTTCGGCTATTAAATCGACGTTAAAGTTGCATGTCCAAGTGGTCGCCTGGTGATGTCCTAGAGTCCTATCTGGAAGCTATACGAATCACTCCATGTATCAGCTGCTATGCAGGTTATGTTACTTCTCCAGAATAATCCAAGTTAGGCCAATTTTGTAATGACTAAGTTGCCACTGACTTTCTTGTAGATTATAGTTGTGTCTATTGCTGCATTCCAGATTAATATCGCAATGACGTATCTTCACACTTGTTATACAAATTATTTGGTTAACGAAGAAAATACTTAGTTTTTTGCATACTATAGTATTTTATAAAAAACAAGTAACAGCTCTTGATGCGTACACTAGCATCATGAAAGTCAAAAGGCTCGATGTGTTCACTTAGATCGCAGAAATATCAAGGCTCTCGAGTTTCCCCGAGCAATCGTTTATATAGGCTTTTTCGGCACTACTTCCATGCCAACTTAAGATTTCTATCACTGTATTTCTATAAGTTTTTAACTCCTAGTCTATATTATTTTTTATTCTGAATTTTATATTGATTTTTCCTTTATTTTTAGACTTGATTTAATCATTGTTTTACGTAATTTTCCTTTCGTTTTTTGAGTACGCCTACTTTCGCATGTTGGTATATCTGCTCCCCCTCCAGTCGACTTATTTCCAGCCAGCCCCTTCTGCCGTATCTCGCTCCATGCAGTTTGGGCTATTGAAAATCCTTTACTTCGTTGAAATATCTCCTCCAGTGTTTTCCCGATTTTCTTGAGAGTGGCATTTTTGGATTCAGCTCGTTGTCTTCTTTACACACGAACTCGAGTGACTTTCGTACGATTCTTGGTTCGCGTACACGACCCGCGCGCGTTTTTCCGGGGCGATTTTTCCCGGAAAAGTATTTGTTTTTTTTCCCCCGGTTTTTTGTTTTCACTTCTTTATGTCCTTTTGGTTTGTTTTAACTAGCCGGATTTTCACTTTGTTTCTGCTTCTGGTTGTCTTGCTATAGGGTTAGGGAGTTAAATGATTTTCTACAAACTTGGGCTTTACTTTACTCCCGAAACATATTTTAAATACTGGATTATTTTTACATAACTACGTTATCAACATACTATTTACCTTTTGAGTCAATACAAATTTAAGTTTAAGTTTTAATTTTGCTGTAAAGGTGCAAATTCTATCACCTTTTTCCTTTCATAAAATTTCAAGTTTTTCTTTTTAATTCTACATTTTGTTTATCATTACTAAAAATTGATTTGGTTAGAATTTAAAAAACTTTCTTTTTACCTACATTTTTATCATTTGAACTTAGTGGATTTATATTAACTTTTTTATTTAACAAAATTTCGCTAAAACTTATTTCACCTTTATTCTAGGTCTTCTTATGAAAAGCCTAAAAAACCCTTTCTTTTTCAATTTAGAGGAATTTTGAATTTCTCCCCATACTTTAATAGCTTGTACCTTACGTAACTTTGTGACTTTATATTATCTAATCTTGCAGTAAATACACCAGCGGTTAGCGTAATGCATTTCCTGAAGATATTTGTTTTTTATTTAAT
>JAGFPH010001820.1:93971-126163 GCA_018207615.1 Philaenus spumarius
AATTGCAAAAACTTCGCACAGGTTAGCTAGGGTTCCAACAGGGAGTTGGGGAGTGGGGGGTTGGCGTGCGGAGCACGCAGGGGTCTCCCCTAGTCTATATATTAATTTGAAAAGGTTTTTTGTAATCCGAGTGAGATCTCGAGTTCTATTGGGCCGATTGACATGCGATTTGTGTTAAATGAAAGGTAATTAGCTCTATATTTGCCCATTTTACTTGGATTTTAGTAATTACATCACTAAATTTTCAAAAAACGGAAATTAAAATCTCTTATGGCAATTTAACATGGGAAAATTGTTTAAGCCTATTTCAAGTGAGATCTCGAGTTCTATTGGTCCGATTGACATGCGGTTTGTGTTAAATGAAAGGTAATTAACTCTATATGTGCCCATTTTACTTGGATTTTAGTAATTACAGCACTAAATTTTCTAAAAACGGAAATTAAAATCTCTTATGGCAATTTAACATGGGGAAAATGTTTAGGCCTATTCCAAGTGAGATCTCGAGTTCTATTGGACCGATTGACATGCAGTTTGTGTTAAATGAAAGGTAATTAACTCTATATTTGCCCATTTTACTTAAAATTTTACTATTCCATCATTTAATATTTTTAAAATGTAATTTAAAATATTTTCTATTCAATAACATTGTATTTACTGATCAACTGATTATAACAGCACATGTTTTATTATCATCTGGAGTTCTATTGGACATAAAAATATATAATAGCACAGATCAGCTGATTATAACAGCACATGTTTTATTATCATGACATGGTTAGTTTATGTTGTAATTTACTTTATTGAAGTAGGTTATGTTTAATTTTGCTGTTGCTTAATTATGTTTTTCTGTTTATAGTTCAATAGTTATGGAGGTGTACGGATAATTAGTGATGATGAAATTGTCTTTTTAGTAAATTTAATAAATCAATTTAAATAAATTTAATAAATCAATCAACGATGTAATTGTCTTTTTAGTAAATTTAATAAATCAATCTCTTATTAAATCAAGCAACTAGGCCTACATTAATTGCAAAAACTTCGCACAGGTTAGCTAGGGTTCCAACAGGGAGTTAGGGAGTGGGGGGTTGGCGTGCGGAGCACGCAGGGGTCTCCCCTAGAAAATTAATAATTTGTAATTGAGTGCTGAAAAAAACCTGAATACAATTGCGGTTCCGGCTTGCGATTAAATTTTAATTATACATCTTTTATTGTGTAAAAAAAAAGTTCAAACTTGGTACTTAAAAAATTTCAATTACGTAACTAATGAAAGCGATTTAAAAAAATATATGAAACGCAAAACGGATGCATATCGTGACTGTGGTTAAAATGAGACCTTGCAAACAATTTTGTGATAAAAAATAAACGAAATAAATGGTTTTAAATTTAACATTGCTCTTACTTGATAAAAGATGCTCTAAGATGGTGGTTTTCATAAAACTATATAAGTTTGAATAGCAAAAACAAACTTCTTACTTGAACTTTAATTTAAGAGGAGAGTCGAAATTATTCACAACACATTTACTGTATACGTGCATGAAGTGTGTAGTAAGAAATATGAAATGAAGTTCTTGTATTGTAATAGAACAAGTTAATTCGTTTTAACTTAGGAGGGGTTTTGGATGAAGGTTTAACATGGAAGATTCATGTAAATTCCCTGCAATACAACATAAATTAAATGGTACGTCTATGTTTTCACTTGAAGCAAATCGTTTCAAGGACTGTTTTGCGCAAAATATTCTATGGTTCGTAGTAGGTTTGATTACGGAATCTGTTGTTGGGGAGGTACTTGTATTGCGAGCAATAATCCTTTGATAGTTGTGCAAAAAAGTTTATAAGACTGATCATGCATAAAAGGATGGATGTTTCATCAGTGCCATTGTTTCGAAAACTATCTATATTCCATCTTAGATCTTTATATATATATAAGGTTATGCAAATTTTGTATATTAGGAGTGGGCGGTTTTCAGATCTGCATTACAAAAACGATGACTTGTTTAGAGATAGTAACAAAGTTTTCGTACCCAGAGCAAAATGAAAAATATATTCAAAATTTAATTCTGTAGCTGCACCTTCTGTAACTTCCAGAAAATATTAAGCCTGCACACACCTAAGGAAATATTTAACCCTCTTAAAAAGCTGGCTTTTCTGCCTGGTTTGTTTTGAAGGTTTGTTGGAGGTTTTGGCATAGGAATACATTATTTTATTCATTTTAGCGGGTACACAGCTGATTTAATTGACAGTTTAATTAAGAAACATAACACACCAAAAATTAACCGAACTAAGGAAAATGAGAAACCTAAGTATCCGGCGGGACCTTAAACCACACCTTGCGTAAAGAGCTGTAGCAAAATGGCATTACGCTTTCCTATAAAACCAGCAATAGACTTGATAAAGCCATTGAACAACACTAAACAAAAAACTACCAATAACAAATACAATTTAACTGGTATTTATAAACTTAAGTGTTCCACTTGCAATGATTTTTATATTGGACAGACGGGACGTTCATTTATGACAAGATTTCGTGAGCATTTCCCTAAAGCCAGGGCTCTACTACAGAAATTGAGTTTCGCTTAAAATATTATTGATAAGAACTACATGTTTAATAGCATTGACGAAAATATGGATATCTTTCACTTCTGCCGTAAAAACCGCAAAATGGACACTCTTGAAGAGTACGAAATATACAAAGCTTTAATAAATACACTTAATAATGTCTTAAATGATAAACAAACATTTAGTTCAAATCCCATTTTTAACCTTTTAATTACATTTTCCGTGAACAACAGACATATTGACATAAGGAGAAAGGGGGGGGGATAAACTGATAATGCCTAAGGCTATCCAAACTCTCAGACACGTAGTGTTTTAGGACATGTCCATTACGAATTCACTAGTGAATGAAAAAATGACTTTTACTTTTTAATTTTTTTTTAATGTTTTGTGTTTTCGTAAGTGTTGTGAGAAATATTTTAACGATGTTCAGCCGAACGGAACTTTTATATAGATTTGAGAATGGTCTGATTAAGAGGTCGAAACCGGTCATCCACAAATAAAGGAATAAGAAGTAGTAATTTACGTTTTCAAAAGGTACGTACCTAAATTATTATTTATACATTATTATTCTAATTTTATTTGGATGCATGGAAAATGAGTGTAAGATAATGTAATATGGGTATGAAAGTGTTGTCACTTTTCTTTTTTTTTATATTTGTGTTTATTAATACGTTGAACTTGTGGTTATGAATGTATATAGCCTACATACAGGTATGAGAGAGAGAGTGTATGTTACGTATGTGTAATTTTAACTAAATTATATTTATGTTATGAATGCAGTTCCTTAGGCATCTATCACAGTACAAATCATTCTTGTTTTTCTTCTATTTGTAATATTTTTAATAAATTTTAAATTTAATTTTAATTTATTAGGAATTTAACTGCTCCCGATGACATCTTGTTCTCGTTTTTTTTCTTTGTCTTTTAGTTGAGAGGTATGCTTCCTTAAAAAGGACAGATCCATGGAGGCTGCATTATTTGCATTATTATTATTGCATTATTTTTTTCCTTTTTTTTCTTTTCCTTCTTTTTACATTTTTCTGTTGTTGTTTGTATTAAGTTTTTTTTTTTAGGATTTAGAAGTAATATTGTTTTTGGTTTTCTTTTTTGTGTATTTTATCTTAGTATTATAGTGTTACATTTCAATTTATTTTGGTAGTTCTGTTGCTATATTTTTCTTTTGTTATCTAAATCTTTTTGTTTTGTTTGTTATTCTTATTGTAATAAAAGGAATGAAAAATAAATATGGACTCCAGTACTGTAGACCCTTAAGTAATGAGTAATGAAAGCAAGGTTTTGTTTTTTTCAGTAAAATCGCAATCTCCCAGATTCGCTCCAATTGGTTGTCTTTTAGAATCCCGGAAAGATTACACTCCCAAACGCAATGCCCTGAAGGGAATACTTTAATACAGAAGTTTGTAAAATTCAAAGAGCCAAAGTATTTCAATCACTGAAAGTAAATATTTATGGCAAGTACAGTCTGGACCCTATGCAAATGCATTGTTTGTGGAAATAAACCAATCTCACTAAAGTATTTTGTAATATAAATTTACATTTTGATTAGATGTATTTTACCTGTCTTAGATAAGTGTATTGATATAGTTTTTACAATTTATAAATTTGTTAAACTAAGATGAACCTGTCAGTTAAATTTCTTCTGCAACTAAGATAAAAATATAAAGTGTAGAAAAGTTTTATAGTTAAATTAACATGAGACAGGTTGAATAAATAAAAGTATATGCACTTTAAATCTAAAGTGATGTTCAAAGTTACTCGTAGGTTATTTATTTTAATAATTGTGACATAAAATAGTTTGGTACTTTAAATTTGTAAACCTTCCCCAATTCGGGATACCCTGATCTTCCTGCACAACCTACAGCCATCCTTCCCTTGATCTGAATTTCATTAGTCTGCCATATATTTTTACATTCAGCGTCTTGGTAGTTTGTTGTTTCAACTGAAAGACGTTCCAAAACAATCTCATTCGTAAAAATCTAATAATCCGTTATATTTTCTCTTCTGAAATAAGATCTTGTAATTCTTGATGTTGTCTTGAATGTGAACCCTCCAAATTTTTTAAACCTTCCAAAAAATTGCACTCAAAACTGTTACCGTGGCAATTGTATTATATTTTAGTCTGAGTTTTCTTTTTCTCTATCTTTAGTGTACTTAAACTTTTCCTGCTAAGTTAAACTACTCCATCCAATTCATTTGTCAAAGACCTTTGTTGCATTGATTTCATTACTTAATACTGTCTCTGAAGGTTTTTGCTCGAACTGCTAAAATCAAATTATCTTAATTTTAAGTACTTAAGAAAAACCTTATAAACTCATTTGAAATATAAGTAACATACAATATTATCTTTGTTACTGAAACGATTGTTAAAGAAATATTCAGAAACCTGCCGTAGGTACTATTCTCATGGGTTAAAATGTTATCCTCTCAAAGCAATTTTTCTGGTGTGCTTAAAATTGCTACTTAACTCCTAAAATATTATTCTAGAAAACCTAGACATTGTTAACATTCAAGCTCAAAGAGAACAAAAAGTGTCAGCAGTTTCAGAAAAATACCCCCAATTTATACACATGAAGTGGTATTTATAGCTTGACTGTTTTACCTTTTGTGTAAAATGTTCTCTATTAATATGTTTTTGACACGTTTTTTCAGTAGGTTTATAATTTTATCGTTAGATACAGTATTTATCATTTATTTATGGTCGTTAGATTTGATTGCATTCCACTCCAGATGAAAGTGTGTGTGCATCTGAAAACACTGATGAAATCAATAGTTGTTAAGCAAACTGAAAATTGACATTTGATATTTCATGCAAAATTGATAAACTATAACTAAAAAAAAAAAAAAATAATAAATAACTTACACTATCAACAAACTAATATATATTTATGTAAGTTTGAGTAAATCATTTTTGAAAAAAAGTAAATGAGCCTGGTCGTGGGACTCCCGTCAGGAACAAAATTCATCACGCATTTTCTTCAATTCTTTTACTACCCTTAAGGCATCATACACAAATAATTGTAATATGTAAATTGCCATTTATTATTACATTTTTGTATACAAATATTTACGGTTTCCATACATACATTTAATGTTAATATAATAAAGTTGTAGACTTATTACATCAAAGTTAATATGATAAACACAATTAAATGTAAATTCATTGTAAATACATTCAATAAACATAAAATGTTCTTTCATCAGTCTAGGCATAACCTAAAGTTAGTGTGTGTAGGCTATGTTTAATTTATTTTACCTGACTTAACGGCAACATGAATACAATAATTTTAGGTTAGGCCTAGACTTAAAATTACTTACTAGGCTGGGACCTAAAATTATTGTATGTATGTTCCAAAACAAATTGTATAATGCTTAATATTGGAAAATGTAAACGGATTTTTACCCACCATCACTTATTTGTGAGACTCTTGAGCTTTCTCAAGTTAAATATGTTAGTTTTATAACATAATAAAAAATTAAATAAAATCTATATTTCTTCATATATTGCTTTAATTAATTGTATTTTTATTCTTTCGCAAACTTTTTATATTACTTAAACTAATCTTTTTACTTTTTACCTAAACTACATTTTAAATATTCCAACTGTTTAAACTTGATCTACATTTGCATAAACATAATAAAATATCATATTTTCATCAAAACAGCAGTTTTAAGCCTGTCTGACATCATTGAAAACAATCAAAATCTATAAAAACACAGATCGCTTCTTTGTCAATGTTTAAATATATTGACTTAAACCTATACTATTTTAATGATAACAAGATAATTTAATAATATTGCAATCATTTCAGTTCGTGTAACCTAATACATAGTAAACTAACAAGGGATCTACAGTAATACAAAAACAACAAACTGGTATTTCAACCGTGTTATTTACTAATAAATCACCTTGAATTAATTGTAGTTATAATTGCTTTAATTGGTTTAGTTTATGCTTATACACAGCTAAAATATTCTATACATTTGCTCTTTGGTTAAGCCATTGACTATATAAGTACTTCCATAGTCAATGGTTAAGCTTATCTTTTCTAGATTTAGATTAAGTTAGTTTTCTATTATATAGTTATTTAAATTTAATGTGACTTCCATAATAGTTTATCTAGAAATCCACTTTGAAGCTGACTTCGTGCAGCACTTTGAAATTCGAAGCAGCATGTCAGGTGTAATTGCCGAGCATGATAGTTTACCTAATCTCCAGAAGTATAAAAACAGAACCGATTCAGATGTACCTTTAAGAGAATATTGAAAGAATTTTTAACTTTGTGGAGGTAGTGTGAAATATGATTTATCGGATAAGATTTGTTTATTCTAGTCAAATGAAACCCTTCAATGTATTAGTAGCAGTTAAATACGTCGACAGATTTCTAATTGTATTAAAAAATCGTGTATATCCAAAACGACAGCTTAGTGAAATATAATTATATTTGGCTTTTGTAAACTTATACATGTCAGAAATTAATTCATATCCCTACACAGAAATTATTTTCAGTCAAGTAAATGCATTGCGTCTTTATTTGATTACAAAATGTCTTACTTTTGGTAATCGATGTTTCCATACAATGCAATGACCTATAATTATTGATTGTATTGCATTTGATTCACAATTATTTAATATCTAATTACAGTAAATATTTGTGTATGGTAACAGAGAATTTTGCTAATGTTTGATCACCACTCTTGAGAGTTTTTTCTTCTTTTTTCAAAATGAACTATACATTTAATATTTCCGTTTGAAAAATGTCTGCTATTTAAACTAGTATATTGTTGATGTATAATTATTTTTAAAACATTTTACTTATTTAAGTGATAATATTTCAAGTGAAAACTTTATAATTCGTTCTTTTTAACTTAATTGAAGGTTTTTGGATACATTCCCAGTTTTAAACTATGTTTTTTTCACAAATATAAATAAAATATTATACTCTAAGAAGATGTTGCCTTATTTTGTTCACATTTTAAGTTAATCCTCTGAATGGCTGGGTAGGTTTGTAAATCATAGCAAACAGTATACAGCTCAATGTGTAGCTATCTTTGAGTTATTGTTGCGCTACCTCTGGAATTAGAATGAACTTTTTCCATAATTAATTGTTATTCCTCGTGCAAGGTCAGGTAGTTCTGCTAGTTCTTAATATAGTAGACTTGTCAACTAATGGGTCAAACCACAGCCACGAGTACAAAACTTTCCGGCTATTACAACGCCATCTAAATTTCTCAAATCTACAAACTTTGCTCTGTCTCAAAGTATACAAGGCATTAGCCGAGTTGTTTAAATAAATTTGCAACGTCTTTCACAACTGTTGTTAACCTAATAACTGTTTGCGGCTTTGCAGTAAACCTTAATAAGATACCTGAGCGTTGTTGGCTTTAGTTTCAATTTCAATTCAAAGTGTGAACTAAATTTAAATAAAAATAGCAACTTTAATTATAAGAAAGGACATGAGATTGCGTTTCTATAGGTCGTTAGTTCAACTCTATTACAATAACAGAAAGCCCTGCCCTTGCATAACTCGTAATGCTCTTTAAGTTATATCTTTCTCTCACACATTGCATTTATTGAGAAATTCTTATCCTTGCAAACTTTAAAGTACGACATTACGATTTTTTGTTATTGAACTGTACATGCAAGGTGTGTTTGTGCGCAGAATACATTTGTTGTATTTTAAGTAAATTATGCAACGTAATTGTAATACAATAATATTAAAAAGCCTTGAATGGAATTTCAAAAAATATAAAAAGAGTCAAAGATCACTTTGATTAAAAAATCGATTATAGATCGGCTTACAAGAGTGGTCAAAATTAAAATGTACTCAAAAAAGCGAAGCAAAACTCAAAATTAGTCTTCCCTTTCGCTAAGTTTTGCAGCTAACAAATAAATTTGAGAAAAAAATGTTTGTTTATATTTATTTTATATAAAGATTTACGAAAATTTTAAACAAACTAGATTTTATGTCTACTAAGTTAATATTGATGTTTTCCTGCTTGCAGTAACGGTTGGTAAAATAAAAAATAGTTTTATATGGAAGTTTTAAATAATTTATTTTCAAGGCTTACAATAGCTTTGAACTTATTTAATACTGTGGTAAGTGTTTGTTATTTTTATTTATTCAAAATATTTAAAGAAATTTCACCCATTGCAATAAGGTTAGTGTTATCAAAATACTCAAACAATAAAAATCATCAAGTAAAATACTCGTATCATTCATAATAATTTTAAATTGACACGATATTTTTATATCAAGAAAGTTATAATTATATATTGATTTGACGACCTTATTTTTTGTTAAACCTGCAAATGAGGGTTGATCCTATTATTCAAATTTCAGTCATCATTTTAGAAGGTTTATAATAAGGTTTAAAGTTATAAAAACCAAAATAAATTAAGTAAAAGAGTTAAGAAATTGTATTGCCTTCGACCTTTATTTTTGAATACAACATGAGCGAATTATTAATATTATCAAAAACCCTTCTTTAAAACAAAAATGTTTGTGTTTCGCATTGTGGGTTTAATAATCTTATACGAATTCAATATTTTGCATATTATAAACATAATATGAAAGAAGTAGAGAATAGTGTTTTAAAGGATGATTTTTTGTGTGCTTAAAAAATCATTAACCAACAAATCAATTTGTAAGAGGGTTCCGGTATTTGTCAGGACTAATACATAAAGGATATAACACACATAAATAGTTAAAAGGCCATTTACAAAAATTATTGAAACATTGTTTTTGTATTTGTATGAGTTGTATAAATTTTTTTCCTTAAAAAAAAGTGAATAAAATCAATCAATTTGTTTTGTGGCATTAAACTTTCTCTTCGTCCAGTATAAGATGTAGTACTTTATTGCAAATGTTTATCTGTTTCAAACGTATTACTCCAAGTAATGGCAGTCACTTAGCTAAAATCTGATATAAATTCAAGGTAATTACCAATATTTCTACGAATAAGAATACTTAAATAACAGAGGGTAGCACGTAAACCGCCCTTAATGCCTAAGATGCAGGAATATTTAAGAGCATATTCTAACTAACGCAGGGTTTGCCAAAGCTAAACATTAACTATTTAAAGTAAAGCTGGCAGTTTAGTCTGAGGATAGCAACTAGTGTAAAGTGTAGAACTAAGTTTGGCGATCAGGGATCTGAAGGTTTCTTAGGGAAAACTGTTTGCATATAATGTATTCCTGTAGCATCATTGAGTTTCTATCCCAAAAAAGGGAATGTGATTTTTTAAATAATAAATTCGCCACAAACCGTTTCCGCAGTTGAACCAAATTACGATTTATAAAAGATGTAACTTAATCAAAACTATTAAAATAATATATTTTCAGTTTTGAATTTCGTTTAAACAAATCCTTTCTGTAACTCTAATTACATAATGTGGTAAAACAATGGAGCTTAGAGGTCGTGGTACTCTGACATTCAAACTACTTAGATGCAGTTTAAGAAAAATACACTTTTTGTAATATGAAAACACCATTCTGTATATTTTTTATTAAAAACCTAAATTCCAAACCGAACTGTTAACTCGCTTCGTACACTCTGTTTGAACATCCTTTCACACTACAGAACTTGGAACTTGACTGGTTATTTACAACAGATAAACTTGGGATTGTACTACACTGGATTCCACGTTCATCTGTACAGAGCGCCCATAAGCCATGTTATCTATATGACAGTCTCAGCTATACTAGGCAACTAAAAAAACATCAACTCTCATGCAATACTCGGTCAGTTGACGCAACCCGCATGACAATAAATGAGATGTTCATTGTATAGATTCCTCACGCCGGCAATGCACCCCGAGAGGGGAAGTAAGGCCCGGTCCCCACGCTGTGTTTGTTGTGTCCAACGTCACCAGTACAACCTCAATAAAAAAAATAGACCTCGGTTCTTCACTGTACACCCTAGTTTGTCACTGTAATGTAACGGTAAATAAAAGTGATAAACACATTTTTCTTTATGAACAGGACGTGTAAAAATTAGTTGTTTTATTTATAAATATATACAAGTGTCACAAAAAAAACCTTTTCGTGCTATAATACAGGATCGGATTCTATGCAATATAATAAATTAAAATATTCAGAAACATTTTACGAATTCGGGTTAGTTTATTTTAGTTTTTTGTTAGTTTTTTTTATAACAGTTAAAATAGCAATAACAGTAACAGTGCCCATCTGTAGTAGGCCTAATGTATTTTCATCAGCTATGTTATTCATGATAGTAAAAATCAATGTCCAAATTCGAAAAAAAAACGTTACTGAACATTTTAAAATTTATTTTAATGTACTGAATTCGATACTTTATAGAACATTAAGGTTTTTATATGGGTAGTATATTATTATGTCAATTTTGTGTATGCCTAACTCGCTATAAAGTTTTAAAGGTAAAACATTTACTAAATGAGTAGTAAACAAAAAAAATTAATATTTGATATTTAAAAATATTAAAGGTCCAAGTTGGCAAGTTTACTTGAACCTTTCAAAAATCTAAGCATGAAGTCCAATTTACAAAAAAATGGTTGGATTTAGGAAAAACCGCAAGAACTAAGAATAATAAAATTACTTAGCCTATATAATCTGATTACCAAATCAGAACAGCCAGGATCGCACCAAATCAATGTCAAACAAGCACAAAATGTATTCATTACAGGAATTACCTTCCTCCTGACTAAACAAAAGATCGTACAGAAAATTGTTTTAAATAAAAAAAGTTAAATCCACTAATTACCAACAACTTTCTCGCAAAAAGTTTTCTTTTTGCCTAAAAATACAAAAATTTCTCGCTTTGAACATTTTTGTTGTCATTACTTTTATTATATTAAAAACTTAGTAAAATTTTGCATCACAGTTATAACATTTTATAATTTTGTATGAAACAAAATCTTACTTATTTATAGATATTTGTCATAGTTTTCTCTAAAATGTGAAATACTTTTTTACAAAAAGGTTGTAAGCAAGTACGTAAAGTTATAAGAATGTGAGCGCTGTCTATTTCCTCAGTTAAATGTTATTTGTGGATCTATTTTTTGTGGAATTGGTTGTACCGCCAAGGCAGGTTTAAGGAGAAGTAGACTGTAGAAGGGATGACTCGCCCATTAGGCCAAGATCACTCCTTGCTCGAACTGTACTGTAGCACGTCTATTCTCTCGTAAGACCTGTACTGTACGGTGAACGTGGAATCGAGTGCAGTATCTGAAGTTAGTTTTTCCCTACAACTGCAGTTTATTTAAATAATTATCTCCTTATATTTGTATAGTTTTCAGATTATGTGAGAGCTGTACATAATATAGATTAGAATGTTACAAATCAATAGGATGATGATAATAATATCATATAAAGCAAAATAGTTGGAACGCTAGTTATATTACGTTGAACGTGCAGACTTCAAAAGTTTAGAAAAACATGTCCAGTCCTATATGACATATCTTCATTATTCTGACTTTTTCTTCCAGGTTTGATACTTGAATGTGAATTATAAATGCATTTGAAATTAGTTTTTTGTACAATGAGCTTACGAATACTGTCTGAATATTGTTAATAAACAGATTCTTATTACTAATCCTCATAAATAAAAATGGAAGTTTTGGAAAACGAATAGAGCACAGTAGTTTACTTATTGACTTTCTCGGTGGTAATTCAGTATTTGTTATATCTTTTAAGGAATATATTATGTTTGCAGTTCATAAGTAGTCTTTTGTTACAAGCACGCGATTTATAATTGTAATTGAATACGTTTTGTAACTATTATTGTAACTTATACAAGGGTGCCAGTACAATAAAAGATAATCCCTCATTACACTGCAAGTACAGTACTTATTAATTCTTTAAAATAAGAATCTACCAAGGTACCAAGTTAAGTGTCTGTGTTTTAACAACAGAAAACGAGAAACAAATAACGAACTAAAGAAAAACGCACCATAGTGTCAGACTTTAGATTCATTTTGACTTTACATAAATCCGTTTAAAAATCAATAACTTATTTGAAGCTACTTTATGTTTGTTACTGAGTATGTAGTTCTGTTTGTTTTTGTAATACCAAAGGTTTAAGTTTTACAAATAAAATGAACAAGATGTAGGAAGCTCTGCGAACTACCTTTCACCATGCTTATAAAAGTACACTTTTCTCAGAAATCAGAACAGCTATCTTCATGGATTTTTTTCCTTTGATACTTTGTCTTTTGGTGGTTTTAATGAACCAACAGTATTTTGCTCACTGAATAACTTCTTGACAATAAATGTTTTTAGTAAACCTTGTTTAAAGATTTGTTAAAAAGTAGTTTTTTATTTTTGCCCCCAACAAAACTATATTTATTTAGTTTTTATAGGTTCCACATGCTTACTGTAGGGTAAAAATAACAACAACAAAAAATTCAGCTCTTTACCTCAATTGGTTCCTGAGAAAAGTGTACCTAAACTTAGAAAAATTCAAGTTTCGGAAAACAGCGAAAACGAACAAATAAACTTATAATCATGAATTATTCAAAGACAATAGCGCCTGAACATAAATTCTTTTTAAAAAAAATATAAAAATCAAAGTACCGATATCGGAGACAATTTTCCTAATATACCGTTGGAAATAGGAAGGTTTAAACTTTAAAATAACAAAATGTGTTTTAGATTTTTGCGCGCAGAGCTCCCTTAAGAATACGGCCACGCTAGGCGACCGGATCGCCGCGACCTGGTCGCTGCGACAAAGAAAAAAAGTGGAATGCATTGAATGTTAGAGACACGACCACGCTAGGCGACCCTCGACCAGCGACAGCAAATAGAACGCGACCGGGAGCATATTCTGGTCGCGGCGACAAATGCGCTCCCCATGTTATATAATGGAGCCGGCCACGCTTGGCAACAGGTCGCTCCCATACCCTTCTCTACTCCACCTGCTTTATGTGCACTTTGATGCTATGCTTTCAGAACTATGCCTTTTGACAAATGAAGAGAAGAATAAAGAAGGAAAGTTATTAGGCCTATTATTATTTTATTACACAACTTTATACTTATTAAATTCGCAAAGTAAAAAAGGAGAAATAAAATCAAGTGGGTGCATTCATTAAACGTTCAAAGGCCTATTTTAGGTGCTTTAGTGCTGTCACTAAAGATTAAGAAATTATGAAAAAACTTTTTCAATCATTTTAGAATGTCTGTAATGTTATTTGTTTTGACAGGTGTTTTTGTGGGCGCGCGCACAATAACTCTCCAAATTTTCACAATAACTCACAGGCGCGTTGGAGGCAGTTAAACACGTTTTACCGTAAATGTTATTCGTATATTTTTAAAGGCCTAATCGTTAAACGGTCTAAAAATTGGTACAGGAACTTTATTCTTGTATATTATGTTTATACATATATTGTTTATATCTAGTATTAATTTTATGTAAATCTGGTAAATATTTTTAGAGAAAATAGGGTTTTACTTTTACTGAACACGCGTTTTCAATATCTGAAAGTGTACGGTACATTTCTTCCGTAAAAACTGAATTTCTTTTAAAATATTCAAGTGATTTTAATAAAATGTATAGGTACATATAAACAATATTTGTATAAAAAACTATACAAAATGGAGTTCCTATACAAAGTTTTAAACCGTTTAATGATTAGGCCTATAAAAAGTTACGAAAAAGCTTACGGTGGCGTATTTGATAGGTGACGGGCTCTTATAAGCAAAGGGCGGTGTATGAGTTAATTAGTATCCATTATTTAATAGAATTTTATTTGATTTGAGCAATTAAGTACTTAGTGCTAAGACTAAAAGCTTCGACTTAATAACGAAAGCTAGAGCTAAGACTAAAAGCCAAAAGCTTTTGCTAGGTATTTATTCAACATAAATAATGTACTCTTTAATTTTGTTAAAGCATTTTAATAAGACAATTGAAGCAAGAAAATATGCAAATTATTCAGAAGATATTCGGCAATCACTAGCAATCATATCCTTATTCAAATAAGTCATCTTTTACAATATTGTGTTACCGCGACTGTCGCTAAGTGTGGCACCTACCCGCGACCAGGTCGCCTAGCGTGGCCGTAGCCTTAGTTCAAAATTATCGTAGCTCAAATTTTCTCAACAGTTATGGTAAAACATTTATTTTTTAAGTCAATTATCTGACAAGTATGATACGATTAGTGCATATCCTCAAAACGTTTAAGTTAAGGGTGCAAAGTACAACTTATAAAAATAAATCATGATTTGTTCCATTATTAGTGTAAATAAAAGTACTACAACGTTCAACATTTTCTGTTCAAAACAATTAATTGTACATGAAATACCCATACTTCTATTCTCGTCACGTTTCTTGCTTAAATACAATTTCTGTAAATAATAATTAACGACTCGTATCTCGTAACACGTTCAGAACAAATACAGTACTTGTCTAGTAATGGGCATCACTGCAACGAGACAATCTGAATAAACACTTCTATAATTTTTGTCCTTTTATCATCTCGGAAAATTGTTTTTATGATTTCTATTTCCCGCATTAGAGGTATAAGTTCGTTGTTAATTGATTTATAGAATTTTGTTATATAACTTCTGGGAAAAGTTATTACATAATTATATTTGTTATAATTGTGGTACGCCCTCCGTCGTCTTTAAATATTTGGTCAACCAAACATAAATAAATAACACACGACACACATCGAGCATGCTGGCCAGCCGGTTGCACGGAACTAACCTTTATTTATTAATGTTAGACTTGTATTGTTTTATTTTATGTTAGATGTGCTTTTCGTTATTTGTGTTTCGTTTTTCTTGTGACTTGACAATGGAAGTATAGTATAGTCTTCCGAAACCTGTCGTCCCAGAAAAAAGGTTACAGAACTGTAGACGGTAACTAAGGCATGTAACATAGTTTAATACTGTTGCAGATCAGGAGGCTAACAATCATGTATAAACTTTTGTTCACTTTACAAACACACCTTAAAAACAATACAATCCTAGATTATGTTTGGACCATGATAGTTCTTAGAGTAGATTATAGAGAAGTTTAAAGGAGAAACAAGACTAAAGAGAAATAGGAAAAAAGGGGAAGAGGGGAAATAAATAAAAAATTGTTTGTGGATATAAATCACTAAGTCATCCCTTTAATCTTAGCCATTAAAAAATAATCCATTTTAAAATCAATACAATAACAGCTAGTGTTTGAAACAAAAAAGAAAATTGAATTAAATCATATAGAACTAAAAAAGATATAATAATTCAAAATTAAAATGAAATCACATTATTAGTAAATTGAAAGTAAAAAACATATGCGAGAAGATAAATACATTTTAATATAATTTAATGATATAATTGTATTTATAGTATTTAAATAGATTTGTTAAATTTGTACTTTAGTATAATGGCAGAGTGCATCTAGAACTTCAAGTGTTTAAACAAATGTTAAACTGGTGGACTGCACTGCTTCAAATGAATAATGATAGTTTGCCAAGGCTGTGCTACCTCAAACTTGCCTCTATCTCCTCACAGGATGTCCCATACAATTGGGTTACCTGGCTTAGATGCAAGCTGAAAAGGATTGGAGCAGAAAATATCTGGAAGAGTCAAAACCACTGGGAAGTAATCAATTCAAGAAAAGATTTAGTTGCAAAATTCAAGAACAATTTAATATGCTTAGACATTGAGTCCGTTTTAAATTCAAGGTTTAATGATTACTACAGACATATAAGCGGCTTAACCCCCTGTGAAACGTACTTTGAAGACAATTGTCCTTTATACATACTTAGAATTATAACTCAGTTACGTCTTGCTGGCAAGAAATATAATAGATTAATATTACAAAAAGACAACTATAGCTTTAACCCCAGTGAAATATGCCCAATATGTGTAACAGGAAATGACACTATAACTCACCTTTTGTTGGAATGTGAAGGGTATAATCTTTTTAGAAGTAAATATTTAAACAATTCCAATTGTATGCATCATTTATATAATATAGAGTCAATTTTAACTTCAAACTCAGTACAGGCCATGAAAAATGTCTACCTTTTTGTTGTGTATAGCCTAAAACTTAGGAAATCCATTTTGAATTTAATGTAATAAATTAGTTTAGTAAATATCTTCAAATAACAAACTCATGTGTAAATGTACTGATATTGTTGTTGTTTGTATAATTTTGTGTTATTTCAGTATCTGAAATTGTGTTTTGTGTTATAGTTATATTGAAATAATTTTGTAAGTATCATAAATACACCAAACAAGTTTTTAATTAGAGTAAACTAAGGAAAAGAACGAACAATGTCATGAAATATGTTATTTTTGTAAATGGTCAACATCTTGCTTATGTACACTGTACTTTAAAGCAATAAAGTTGTATTGTATTGTATTGTATTATGCTACAACACGATGCAAAATTTCTTATATCTCTTACTGTAACTTCAAACTGACAAGTTTGACATTTTTGTCTGGAAATTTAGATTCGCCTTAATGAAAAAACTTATATTTTTGTATATGATGGTGAACGCATGATTTCCGTGTAAAATTTGACAAAAAACAAAAAAAAAACTTTGGTGAAAGACGTTTTTTATTAAATGCATTAAAAGATGCAATGGGGGAATACATACTGTATGGCTATATAATAAATAACTACGGAGCTTGATTTGTGAGAAAGTAACTAGATAAAATAGAACCTGAACACAATATCTCACAACAAATACGTTTACTAACTTCAAACGACATGCGTTTCAACGACAATGTCACCATCCTCAGTGATTAATGGGTTACAGTAACCAAACTATAACTAACTTAACAGTGTGACAATGCACCGTATATGTACAAAACTAGACATAGGTGGCCTAACCAGAAGGGGCGTACCCTAAAGGGGGCGTGTCATAAAACTATGTTAAGGCGTTAACCACCGCCTATCGTATTCAAATAGGTATTAGGTCATTTACAGAATACTTTATTAATGCAATAAACTACTATGTTTTGTTAAATATTAATGTTAGTTTACTAATTTTGTTTAAGTTATATTGTTATTTTTATGCTATTTGAATACGATGGGCGGTGGTTAACGCCTTAGCATAGGTTTATGACAATCCGCCAGTAGGGTTTGCCCCTTCTGGTTAGGTCACGTATGACTAGTTTTGTATATTTATGTGCATTGTTAGGTTAGTTATAGTTCGGTTACTGTAGCCCGTGCATCACTGAGGATGGCGACATTGTCGTTGAAACTCGTTTGATTTTATTAAACGTATTTGTTGTGAGATTTTGTGTTCAGGTTTTATTTTATACAAATGGCTATGTGAATGGCAATGCTCATTTTAAATATTTAACTGTTTTGTTTTCAAATTTCAATATGTTTTTAGTTGTAAATTATGATAAAATATATGTATATTTTTTTTTTAGTTAATTGCTTTTAAAATTCTGAAGACAAACAAGGTAGACAAATTTTAAAGCTGATTTAACTACGGTATTTCAAACTAGATTTTCCATCAATTTATTTACATGCTTACTGATAACTCGAAAAAAGAAAGGTATTTATACAAAATCAGAGTTCACTGCCACATAAATTAAAATCACGTATCACATTAAAGCTGTCCACTCTTCAAAATAAAGTTTCCTACAATATCTCGATTCAACATGGTTGACGAAAATATCAAACCCTAAAAAAAATATTATCTCAAACTAGTTAAACTATATAAAATCATTTCCAAACATTAAAGACACTGTATGATAAATAACCAGCCATATTAATTTTCAAAGTCCTAATAACAATAGCAATACAATAAATTTCAAAATAATAAATTTCTTCCCTAACAATTATCGATCTCAGCTGTTGTTACAATAATCAGCTGTTTGCTCAAATACTTCCATTGACAGCTGATTTTAAACTTTCAAGCAACCTATTTCTAAGTTTTAGGTTCGGTTTTTATTAAAATGTAAACCTGAGCCTTTCTGGTTCTTTTAACCTTTATTATAACTGCTGTTATAAAATACACGAAATAATTTGTTGTGGACATTAACCATTTTAGTTTTGAGGTTTACTATTGATCCTAAACATTTATTATGAAGAAAACTTAACATAATTGTGTGTATAGAAGGTTCCAACGGTGTTGGCGTGCGGAGCACGCAGGGGTCTCTCCTAGTTGTACATATAATATGAACTATACGTAAAAACTGTGCTCTTACCGCCAATTCATTATATACTTAAAAGGTAAGGAATCAAGTTTGAAAGAAAACAACTCAAATTAACTAATAATTTGAAAGAAAAGTTAATAAACTTTAATTCGTACGTAGTTCATTCGATAGAAGATTTCACTGTTGTCGCAATAATCACCGATTTTAACACGAGCAAACGGAACTGTCATGTAGACTATTTCTTTTGCATTTTTATACTTAATGGCTGGTTTCACATTATATTTAGTTAATAATATTATGGTGGAAGAAGACATTGTATATTTCCTAGCTGTTTTTTTTTTTTTTTTTTTTTTTTAATTCTAAGGGGTTACAGAAGCGAGTATTTAATTTAATACTGTTTTAATTATTAATGAACGTTTAATCTATTTATATGAACATAATTGGTGTAAAATGTGTATTTGTTTTTCAGAACTGCCAATTATTATTATAGACATAAACTAGAAAGTTAATTCAATTATTAAGTTGATTTTGTCAATTCCGTCTTAAGGGCGTTCTTTCTTGTTCGCTTTTAGTAAATGTATGCAAATTTGATTGTAAACTTTACAGAATATTCTTCTTGTTGATTTTAACTTTGGTAAATGAAGGATATTATGCCGCATATTTGCAGTCCTTTACATACTTTTCTTATGTAAAACTCGTGAAACTTTTCATGTAAAAAATATATACAATAATTTTATTACGGTTGATGTAGAAAATGGTTTTGTTTTGGGAACATTTTACCAACCATACAAACAGTTTATTTACGACGAGAAAGTGTATTTTTTAAATCTTATTGTATTCAAGACATTATTATAATAATTGTTAGTATCGATTGTATTGTATTTTACAAAACAAACTCTTGTGTTAGTAAATAAATAGTACTTTATGAAGAGATACAACGATATGTTAACGAAACTTAGAATAATTATCAGCTTAATTAACTTTAAAGCATTGCTTATAAATGCTTCTATTGCAGATTTGTTTAAAAAAACTGATTCATTAAAATTTATTTTTAATTTTACCCTACAAATACGAAAACTAATCACTCACTGATTTTAAAACCAATTGGATGGCATTGTGTAAGAATTATCTCGCTCTACCTACTGAAAGTTGTGTTCAATAATTTAAAATTTTTATTCAATGAAACCTTGGCTCTAATTTGTTTGATTCAATATTACTATTGGATTTTTAAATCTGTTTTATTTAATAGAACGATTGCACATTTTTTCAATAGGAAGTTATTTATGAATGTTTTAAATGTGACGACATTGTACATGTTTGTTTTACAACTAATTTACTTCACCGTTTTAAGGCTAAATCCATTATAAGTACATGATTTAAATTGAATACAAACAAGTGTTGTAAAAGCAATATACACTAAGTCCGCAACTTAAAAACACAAGTTAAAGTTCTCGTAAAAAATGTATATTAGTATAGTTGCTTTTTAAAGTTACCAAAATTTTTAATAGAAAACAAAAACATATGTAGATGACATGAAGACGAAAGCAGGACTGTAGAGCAAGAAGAATAACAAGTAGTAATCAAATTACGTAAACAACAAAACAAAATATTAATTTCTTGAGTTAAAAGTCTTTTACCATAAGTGGAATCATATGCTCTCGAAATAATGTTTACGTTTTTACAATTTTTAGAGTGTTTCCTAAAAAAACATGAAACTTATGATCGTGTGTGATTATGACAGCTGATCATTCACCTTTTTAACACCATTCACACCACCTTCAGAAACCGTGTGTGATATCCTTTGTAGGCTTAATTTAATACCCTCTAACACTCCTGATCTAACAATACCTAATCCTTACTTGTAGATTTTTATAAAAGATGTTATAATACTCTACAACCATAGCAAAATGTGTAAGAAAATTATGGCAGTCATTAAGAGAGTGGTTCAACAGCTTTTCAGAGTAATATTGAAAAACATACACAGACGCTGATAGTACTACCATTGACTATATAAGTAATACTTACATAGTCAATGGTATAGGTAGTACCATTTAGGATGGCTCGTGGTTTGCGCAGAAGCAGTAATGCCCTTCTCCCTCCAACGTTTTGGAGAAAAGTACAGTCTGTGTCAAATCCATCGATTAGACGGCAGCCAAGCAATTTTTAGCATTGGACGCTCTTTCAATTACAAGTTTCTGCACAGTACTAGGATTATTTAAATAGGACAAATTTTATATATTTGTAATCTGCGTGATATGTTGCAACTAACAGTATAAATATCTTCCAGTTTGGTAAATGTTCGGAATTTATATAATAATAAATACTTCGATTTTTTAAATCGAGACATGAAAAAGTAGTAAAGCGTAAACGTTTTTTATTTTTAGGGTAGAAAGAAACTTTAAGCGGCAAAGTTGTAGAAAATTTGTTGATCTACATATTTTATTTCAAACATTTTTCAGTCAGATGTTTGGTTTGTCCACAAATCGCTTGCAAATAAGCGTAACCAATATTATCAGGTGTCGCGTTGCTCCCACGGTCCCACCGGACGAATAGGCCTAAGTTAGTGCTTTTCAGCAATGTCTAGTTATCTAACAATGTCTTGTCTGTATATCATAGCCTCGTTGCTGTATACTGTATAAATGACCTTGTATAATAAATATAATAGTATAGTATAAGGTATAATTTAAAATATGAAATATATGTTCGTTGTGCTTACTTACAGTACTTAAAAAACACACACTCAGAAAAGCCAATTCAAATCGAATTATTTAGTCCCCAACCGCTTCGAAAACTTTCTACACAACAAGTTTCATAATCAAGAAAGTATTTTTAAATTAGTGGAAATTACTACTCTTAAATAAATAAATACATTGCCTGTCACAGTCTTTTTTAATTTGAATGACGAACATACAGAGCACGCGGTGCGACTGTGTAGACCTACAAACGTAGGTATACTGTTGCGTTTGTTTGAAAGACATTTTTGAACAAACCGAACGTTTGACTGAAAAATGTTTGAAATAAAAAATGTAGATCAACTAATTTTCTACAACTTTGCCGCTGGAAGTTTCTTTCTACCCTAAAAATAAAAAAAGTTTACGCTTTATTACTTTTTCTAGTCCCGATTTCAAAAATCGAATTATTTCTTATTGTATAAATTTCAAACATTTATCATACTACAACATATTTATACTGTTAGATTCAGCGTATCACGTAGATTACAAATATATAAGGTTTATTCCATTTCAATAACCCGTGTACGGTACTTTGCAGAGAGTTGTAAGTGGAAGCACGCCCAATGCTGGATGGAATCTGCTTTGCGGAGTTCTGACCGCCAGTGTGGTCAAGATAACATAACTAGGGTTGACTGTACAAAGTCCCGCCTTAACTTAGGAGGGGAAGTGTGGTGGGATAGGTTCTCTGTCTCACTCGCTCTACCCGCCCTACGCGCCATCCTAAATGATTTTATCTATACTACTTAGAACATGTTGGGAATCACATATATCCTGTGTACTGCAACAAAGAATTTTAATTGTTGGTTTTACTCATTCTATGCAATGTCTTCACTATCTTTATATTATATAATTACTCAAAAATGTTTTTTGTCGCTAAACGATATCTCCCGTAATTATTCATCAAAATTTATGATTCAAACATCATTTGAAAGATTATGTTCCCCGTTATTGACGAAAAATAGACAAATTGTTTGAAATTAATGTTTTCGTAAAAAAATATTATTAAAAAACTTTCTTATGAAAGTTTATACGATTAATAATGAAAGGCGCCATTTATTAATAATCTGTTTAACTTGCATGGCAGCTGTTAGTTAGATAATGTTCTATATGCAAGTGTAATCTATCACGGAAATCAGTCAAATTAAATCAACGTAAAGCGTTAGATACATATACATTTTTATAAACTGTTATTTATAAAGCAAAGCAATTAACTGAATTAAATCCACTTATTAAATCAGGTAAGTGTAGGCATACTCCTAACTTAAGAAGCATTCGCACGGAAAGCAAGTTTATATTTATCTCGATAATTATAAAATGAAGTGTCGTTGACGTTTGTTTTATGCCATATTATTGTATATTTATTTAAACGAGTTTTTAAATTTCATGATAACTGTATTAAAATAGTACTCTCTTTGGGCAGAACCTATTGAAAAGGAGACAAATAGGAAGATGCTGCTTACAGTGGAAAGATGAGCAGCCCTAAGGATAGAGGCAGCATATCGAACGGTGTCAGCAAGTGCGGTCCTGTTTTTGGCCGGAATGCCACCAGTGTATACCTCTTAGTTAAAAGCAAAAGAACAATTAATTGTGTAAAAGAAAAACAAATTCCACAATAAATAGTGAACCTATAGAGAGGTTTATTCAGAGGTGGAAGGAATAATTATGGAACAAAGCAAACACCGGGAGCTGTACGAACAGACTTACTATAAGATCTGAGTCTGTTGATAATAGGCAACATGGTGAGGTAAATTTCTATGTGACACAAGCGCTTACAGTACATGACTGTTTTAAACACTACCTCTGGAAATTTAAGAAAATTTAAAGGAGCAAGTGTAGTAGCTGTTGACAAGAAGATAATGCGGAGAATAATAAACCGTTTAATTTTAAAGACGCGAAGACACAATTAAAAGAACCACAAATCAAAATAGAAGAGGAGGTAGTGCCAGAAAACATAATTCCGCTGATGCTGCAAAGTGTGGGAAAGAAGAAAAGAATTTAAAGATACATCATTGTGATGATGATACGGAAGGCAGAACTACTAACAAATACGTAAGAAGTTGGAAGAGAAACGATGACTTCAAACAGTAGGACAGTCTTACGGCTGAAAGGTGCCCGGTTTTTCAGGAAGTGATACTCTAGGCATACCCTGTCAAACTAATAGGACCAATCTGACATAACCTTGTTGTGCAAACCGGGCAAGGTATTTGAAATGTATATTTTTTCATCTCCAAAAAATAATAGATAAAGTTGTAATAGTAAAATAGTATCCTCTTTAATAACAAGCACCATTTTGTTTCACATAACATATTATGTTACAGCTGGTAAATGAAAATGTTCAATGAACTTAAAACTACCGATGCCTAACTTACCGAGATTGGAATAAATTTCTATTGAAACGTTTAAGTAGGATTAAACTCCTTTATTGCTACGAAAGACAATGATTTGATAGTTCAGTTCAGAACAGTTTGTTGGCAAGAAGCTAAAGTAATTCTAGGGCAAGCTTATCTCCCAGCTTCCTTGTTAACATGTTCTAGTTTTAACAAGACAAATTGTCTTTCGTTAAATTACATAACATTTATTGGAGTGGGTAGAGAGGCAAATAAGTTACAATATGTGTCAGCTACTTTCATGTTTGTGGTTATGTTATGTTTGATTTAACTGATTAATCAAACGTACAAATATTTCCCAAATATAATTTTTTATCAGTGCAAATATTTAGACAGATGAAAATCCACAATACTATTTGATAATTTAAAGTGTACAAATATAATATATGTTTTTATATTACATGTTTCAATATGTCTCACCTCTTTAATATTCAAGTTTTTTACTCTTTGTTGTGTAATAGTTAACTGGTCACAGATCCTAATCTAAGTTTGTGAGTACCTACTCCGTATATACCAGGCAAATTAGTACGATTTCGACCGGAGTAAATAAATTTTTGCCTACAGCAATTGGATGATCTTTTCTGCATCAAGTTCAGAAAAATACCAGGAAAAAGTCTACATATGACCAGTTTCGGGAGAAAGCGAAATTGCTTCGCGAGTGCATAACAACATATTTTTTTTAACCGCTAAAAATGTGGGGGAGGATGGGGGAAGTTTGTGAAGTTGCGATAGAGACTTGAAAATTTCCTCTCGGGGACTTTTGGGGGCGCTGATTTCAATTCTGGCTATGAGAAAAGCGCCGGGGGCTCCGAAGAGTCGAGGCCGATGGGAGGGAAAATGCAAATATTTTGAGATGACTCCTTAAAGGCATATAGTGAGGGATAAGCTGGTTTCCATGGCAACTGTTTCGGCTTGTGCCCAGCTCTGAAGTGTTTTGAGAGGTTACAGGAAAGACGAAGAGAGATAGAGAGAAAAAGTGAAAGTATGGAATAATGCTTCTCGCTTGCTCGCTCAGAATCCGTTACAAAGCTGTATCGAAAGAAAAAGAAAATACGCCTCTGCTGGTTTTGAGTTTGATCGTTCGTGTAATTTATTTGAAAAAATCTTGTCCTAGTGAATTACTAGTTGGAAATACAAAATACAAATTTATATGGAAATATTGTAAATATAAATCTTTTCCTTTTTATAAAAGATTATGCATATCCCCCCCCTCCAGAGCCTCCTGGAGGCATTTCGCATGGTCAGAATTGAAATCAGCGCCTCCAAAACAACCCACGAGGAAATTATCAAGTCTGTCGCAACTTCACAAACTTCTTTCTCCTCAGAGCCCCCCTCTCCCGTTGCACCGGGGGCATTTAGCATGGTCAGAAATGAAATCAATGCAATCAAAAAACCCCGAGTACCAATTTTTGCCGTTTATCATCCATTTTTAGAGGTATCAAAAAAATGTACTTTTAAATGCACTTTATGCATCCGCGATGCATTTCCGCCATCTCCCGAAACTGATCATATATCTAGACTTTTTTCCTGGTATTTTTTCTGAACACGATGGAGAAAACTGCATCCAAATCGGAGTTCTAGGCAAACATTTATTTATTGTTCAGTACTTTGCCTGGTCTATACGTATAACTATCACTCGAACTCGACTTGTTTCCTAACCGTTGGTGCACACAAGTCGTGTTCTTTGTGATAAGTAAGTTTTGTATTATTTCGGTGTTGTAATGTTTAACGAACTCTCACGAGCAATCGTCTGAAGATGGAACAAATGTTCTGAAACGCCTAACCTACAGTGAGTCACAAGATGGAATAAGTTCTCTAAAACATAGATAATAGTTAACTCTTTAATATCTCATTATATTTAACAATTGTGGAAATCGTTAATCTTTACCTTTTTAACAAATTAAATATTCAAAGTTTCTCTATTATTAATAGTACAAATTGTTTGACAAAATATTTTTGCTTACTTAAACGGAATTAAATAGTGCAATTCCGAAATGATTAATTTTCATGTAATTGTTCGCATCGTCAGATTATTTACAATCTGCGTTTTGGCGTTGCAATTGTACATGTTCATTAGATATGTTTTTTTTGACCTGATTTATTAATAATATAATAAATATTAGTTTGCAAGTGAATATATTTAGATAAAATTAAATGAAAACTATCTTGTCTTGGATTTCCTATTTACTCTATTTTACATTTAATAAGAAGGCCTAATGATAAAGAATAACTCTAAATAGTGCTAAGTCTTTAATCTTTTCAGTGGCACGCCCTTATATATACGTTTGTGCTATTATAAACGTCTCACGAATACAAACCATACAGACTCACTTAATAAGAACTGAGCAAAGTGAGTAACTAAAGATATAGCCCAGTCAATAAAGGCCGAAAATCGCCATTTGTCACAACAAATTAGGGGAAAGCTGAATTTTGTATATGTGATAGACCCTTACCTTATGAGACATGCATTTTTTCAAAAGTCCCCGCCTCTCCCCCTTGTGCTTCCCACTCCCCCCCCCCCCCCTTGAAGTTAACAAATGCAGAGTTTCACAAGATTGCTTACAAGTTCGTTAATACTCATCGTAGCGATTAATTTTGTACATATGTTAATTGATCCTTATTAAACATATTTTTTTCTTATGAATTTTTCGATAAAGTTAATATTAAAGGACCTATTAAACAACAAACACCAAACAAATGTTTTCTCAAGGTATATAAATTTACTTTATTAACTTTATTTTTTAAATTATTTAAAATACACAAAAATGTTACAAATAAAACTTGTAGTATGTATCTTTAGCTTTAATATGATGTGAATAATTACTTGTTTAACTTTATCGCTTGCTCTTGGGACGTCGTCAAAGAGAGCGCTTCACGCCGCTCCAATGGTCAGACGCAGGTTTTTTAACCGCTTTGCATGGATATGTTATGTACAATGGATGTTGCAACATAATTTTAGTAAATGTGTGAGCATAAATACTGTTTGTATATAATGCATTGTTAGTTTAGGTTTAGATTGTAAGTATATTAGGTAAATTTTTTATTAAATTTATATAGGCCTATATAATTTAGTGGATATCCCTTTAATTCAAATAATTTCAATAACAAATGTATTAGCAGCTTAATACTTGTATTTAGCTATTTACAGTTTCGTTTTTACTTAGTATGCTTTTTCAAAAACAAAACACCTTGAATAAGTGAACACACAAATTTTATTTCGAATACCAGTTTTGGTTCGGAGGGCTAACCCTACTCTATTGAATGAAATAAATAGGGCTTTCCATATGGAACCGCCGGTTCCGGATTGGCTTAAACCGGCTAAAGATTGGATTTTCATGTGCAAAAGAAAAGGATTAAAAAATATATGTTACATGGCAGCATCAGGACCTCCCATCCACCCCATATATGTACAAGTCTTAAGTAGGCTCAAGTACAAATAAGTAGGCTATTTATGTTACACTATAACGAGATTCTAAATAATAACATTAATCGCAATATTTATTTTCATCTTCATATTGATTTTGGATTAATATTAATATTTACAACTTGCAAATCATTGTAATAACAAATTAAGTGATAATTTCTACTGCATGGTGATTACCGTATTTTCACGCTGTAGGGCAACTTCCTTATGCACAGTCATTCATATATATAACACGTAGAACTTCGACAGTCTCGGAAGCTGAGATTCGATTCCGACATACAAAAGTTTATTTCATGACTAACTTAACACAACCCGTTACAAAGCTATCAGGAGAGTTAGTGTCTTTAGGCTCAGGTGTCATTTCAGACGAAAAAGTAAATTGTAACAATGCATATGAAATTTTGAAAAGGGATATGGAAAAAATTTAAGGAAAGAAATTTGGAGAAATGATGCTAAAAAGGAAAGATATGATCATGACCCAATCAAGCCACAAGTCAGTAGCTATTCGAACTAACGAATTTGCGGTAAACCCTTAACAACTTTACAACCGGATCTTATGTTTCTGTGACAGCCCAAGTAAGTTGAAGTTTTATTTTGGATACGAGTTAGCTTCACAGCCACCTTCTTTATTTGATGAAGTCTCACTACTAAAAGGTTCAAAATCGTATTTCCTGAAAGTAGTATCACCAATGAATTACCTCAGGGGGATGATGTCAGCATAGATATTGATGGAGGCTTCCTTTTACATTGTGTTTCTTGGCCAAAGGAAGGAAGACTCCAGAATTATTGCTCCCATGTTATTTATAGATATGAAAAAAACTGTAGTATTGATGTATATCCTAAAGAATCCACAAAAAAGGGAGAGGAACTTTTACAGGTAAGAAACAAAACCTCATCGAGTGGCATAGATTTTGATAGAAACACTAAGGCTAACAACAGACGAGACACCGGTGTACGGGACACTTTCCGGTGTCCCAGCTTCTCGCAGGGAGAGACACCGTAGAGCCACAGAATCTGGTAGCACGCTACTCAGTGTCTCATCTGTTGACACACATTTAATTGATAGTACATTTAGTGTCCCGTACACTAGTTTACCGTACACCGGTGTCTCGTCTGTTGTTAGCCTAAATGCATTACAAAATAAGAGGAATTTTTTTTAAACAAGATAAAAAAAAAAATATTATTGAACAGCTAAACAGATTGTCGAAAGCAATTGTAGTGGGGTCAATACAGATCTGTCAGTGTTACTTGTGACCCTTGCACCACAGAATAAACCAATAATCTTTCAAAAGGTAGTTTATGGTAAAACATCAACAGTTGTATACTACAACGTAAATCAACTTATTGATTAACACAGCAATATCTGGCAACATCTTTTATTTGCTTATACAGTTACTGGACGTGACACAACTTCTTCTTTCTTTGGCTTGGGGAAAACAAAATCTGTCGATGTTATCAAGACAAATATCTAGGCCTAAGCCAGAATTCAAGCAGAGACTTTTTTAATGCAAATACGTCTCGCGATGAATTATTGGAGACGGGAGAAAAGTTCATTCTAGAATAGTACGGGACCAGCAAATATTCAAATTTGAATGAAGGATGTTATTTCAAGTTCACTTCTATTACCAGTAAATCAACGCTTAAATCCAACTTTGACGTAGTGAAATTACCACCCACGTCAGAAGGAACTCACCAACATCTATTATTGAGATTTTATCAACAAGTTCAAATTTGGATTGGTAAAAATTTACTTTAACTTGTCAATCGATTTCTAAGGGAATTTGATATAACATGAAAGAACACACCTAACTGATGGTAGAAACAACAAAAATTTGCCCAGCAAATAATATTTGTAGGAGTTATGAAAGAAATAAAACTTGAAATTGTATAGGTTAAGTTTCGACTTTTCCGCGATATTTGACGTAATTATAACAAAATAAATCACTTCACATACACCAAAAATGTAAGAATTAAATAAACTAAACAATATGAACCCCAAAAGTATCCACGAAGCAAGAAAATGTGAAAATAATGTAACAAACATAATTACGTAAACAAATGCATCAAACAATAGGAAGTACCGTTTAACTGCGTATTTAAAATGGAAATTAATCAACGTTGCCAAATCGAACAATAGGTTATTGTACTAATTAAGGTGTGTATAAATCAAGGTAACTAGATAGTAAAGGTTGCCTCATTTGAGAAATAATATTTTGTCGTATTATCACTTTATATAATTAGAATAAAAAAAAACTAGAGGACTTACCTAAACTGTTTAGTCACAGTATTTTGCCGATAACAGTATGATTATAATATTTATATAATTATAATATTTCGTCGTATTATCACACTATTTATAATTAATTAGAATGAGTTGCCTAAACTGTTCGTTTCTACACAAAAAAGATCAAGAACAATCCGGCAACGCTGTCAGGTCGGTAAGAAAAACATGTCGGCACTTTACAATGTAATTCTCCATAAGGAACTTTTTATTTGAAAGTTTTTAATGTTGTACGTGTTGAAGATGGTTAAATATTGGTTTCCCGGCATCAGTGAAGTGTATAAATACTATATTTATTAAGAAAAAAGTTCAGGTTTGTGTGTTTATGGTAGTTTTGATTGACAAGTTAAAGTAAACAAATACCTTTGGATTGGCTACAACCTTCCACTGGAGTGGCTTACGAACTGGGGATGGAAGAACGAAAATTTAAAATGTAACGACGGAACAAAGAAGGCTCTAAGGCCTATTCCTAGCTCAAAGACTTTTGCTTCAGATGACCCAAAGTACCTATTGCAGTTGTAAGACGCCGTGTGGAAACAACTGTAGTATGTTTGAAATCAGGGTTAAATTGTTCCGCTATGTGTGAAAACTGTAATGGCTTATGGTGTTGTAATTCCCCTAAAATAGATGAAGAAACAGAAGATTGTTTTTAAATTTAAATCACCTTGGAGTAGAAATTATCCCTTGATTTGTTATTATAGTGATTTGCAAGTTGTAAATATTAATATAAAATCAAAAATCAATATAAAGGTGAAAATAACTATTGGGAATAATGTTATTATTTAGAATCTCGTTATAGTGTAACATAAACAGCCTACGTATTTGTACTTGAGCCTACTTAAGACTTGTACATAATTCAGGGTGGGTGGGAGGTCCATGATGCTGTCATGTAACATATATTTTGTAATCCTTATCTTTTGCACAAGGAAATGTGACAGCTGCCGGTTTAAGTCAATCCGGAACCGGCGCGGCGGTTCCATAGGTGGTGGATATCGGAAAGCCCTGTTTATTTTATTCAATAGAGTAGGGTTAGCTTCCGAACCAAAACTGGTATTCAAAATAAAATTTGTGTGTTGACTTATTGAAGGTATTTTGTTTTTGAAAAGAATACTAAGTAAAAATGAAACTATAAATAGCTAAAATACAAGTATTAAGCTTCCAATACATTTGTTATTGAAATTATTTGAATTAAAGGGATAACCAATAAATTATATATAAAAATGTAATAAAAAAAACCTAATATACTTACAATCTAAACCTAAACTTACAATAAATTTTATAAAAACAGTATTTATGCGCACACATTTACTAAAATTATGTTGCAACATCCATAGTACATAATATATCCATGAGAAGCGGTTAAAAAACCTGCGTCTGACCACTGGAGGTGCGTGCAAGCGTTCTCTTTGACGACGTCCCAAGAGCAAGCGTTAAAGTTAAACAAGTAACTATCCACATCATATTAAAGCTAAAGATACCTACTACAAGTTTTATTACAACATTTTTGTGTATTTTAAATAATTTAAAAAATATGGTTAATAAAGTAAATTTATATGCCTTGAGAAATCTTCTTTTTTTTGTGTTTGTTGTTTAATAGGACCTTTAATATTAACTTTATCGAAAAATGTATAAGAACAAAATATGTTTAATATGGATCAAGGAACAAATTTACAAAAAATTAATTCGCTACGATGAGTATTAACGAACTTGTAAGCAATCTTGTGAAGCTCTGCAGCTGTAAACTTCAAGAGGGGGTGGAGGGGAAAGCACAAGGGGGAGAGGCGGGGACTTTTGAGAAAATATATGTCTCATAAGGGTCTATCACATATAAAAAATTTAGCTTTCCCCTAATTTGTTGCGACAAAAACCTTTATTGACTGGGCTAATAGCAAAGATAGTAAAGTAACTGAAGTATTGTTAATTTGTCAGTTTTATTTAATCAAGCCATAGCCTAGTGGATAACGTTGCGTCTTCCTTATCAGAAGATGCCGTGTTCGAATCTAGGCCAGGGAGACCAAATATCTAATCATATCTGTGATTTGGGGGAAGGATGGCGGAATTATAGCAAACGGTGGTAGGCCTACTTCACCAGGGAACTAGAATAACTCCATCAATAATGTTTTTGAGTTTATTTGTGTAGTGTTATTCTCCGAACTTGTGGTTGTGTCTTCAGTGATTCTAATTAACTAATAATCAATATTAATTTGATCTGGGAAAGTACAAGTACCAAGTTTTCTTTTTCCAACAGCTCAATAACCATCTAAAACTGGGTGTCTCATTGCATTTGTTTTGTATGTTAAAGATTTAGCATTCAAATAAGGTACAGCAAATTATAGATAAAACTATTATAAAACAATATAAGCAATCAATCAATACAAGGCAATTTTAAAACATAACTTTTTGGTTTTACTATAGTTCCGGCCTTTAAAAAGATTAACGTTTGGAGGTATATATTTAACAATATTTTTTTATAATGTTCGTATAATATTACTTGCTTGAAGTTAGTTTACCTATAGATATACGTAGCACAAACTAGTGTATACGCTATGCAATCAAACTATAGAATAAGTTATTTTTATATTTATCTCTTAAGAACCTGTATAATATCTTAAGCCTTCATTGTGTCAAAACCAGTTCACTTTCTTCTTGTTTGAACTCAAAGCATATTTCAATATACTAAACTTTGATCTAAAGCTTTGTATTTGAACAC
>JAGFPH010001820.1:126563-138775 GCA_018207615.1 Philaenus spumarius
TTTTTAAACAATTTGCAATGATTGTTTTTGTTTTTTTTTTTTAATTGTTTAGTACATGTTTTTACTATCTTGTGGTTTATGTAAAATTTGCATTCTTATTGTTCAGTTGCACAATACAAGAACACAATTCGATTTAATTTTGATACACAATTAATTATCTACTTTATACTAGATAACTACACTCTGCAAATAGTTTTTAAGAAGTTGAAAATACAGGGTGATCCGCGCATATATGCAGAAACTTCGGGAGCTCATTCTACATGTAAAAGAAAAGATAAAAGTTATAAACATAATTCCGAAAACTTTTCGTTTTCCAGACATCCACCATTTTGTTTTCTTTACAAAATAATTCATATCTAGAGAAATGTTTGTAATTTTCAAACAGGAAGTTTTGTTGACCCTTGCAATTGGTCAGTTTTCCAGCCAATAAACAGCCTTACTTATTAAACGTGATATCTGTGTGATCGCAATCTATTTTTAGACATATTTTTATATGTCTGTATAGTGTGCCGATCTCAACTATTTAGTTTTACCTTAACCCGCTAGATTTCACCTCCTTCCAGTCCTTGCCATTTCTAGTCACTAATCACCTTTTGCGCTCGCTAGCCTTTTGCGCGTATCAAACAGACTTTGACTCTGTGACCTTCATTCAAACTTTAACAGTCGGCATTTGACCTCCTACAATGTAACTTGATGGTTTCTTCATTTCAATCTCTGTAAGATGGATCTTGTTTAAAGCATTTGAATTGCATTTATTTAGTTACGGGAGTGTAATCTAATTATGTATATCCTTGTGGGATATTTCCTTGTAACGTACCTTTTGTAATTGAATCAGTGAGTGGAAGAAGGGTAAAATTCCAAAAAATGCGAAATTAAAACAAGATAGCAGAATTGTTGCAATTTCCATAACGCATCTGTTGAGCGTAAAAAAGACCAAGTTCCTCTACTCTGTAATGGAGTAAGATGGGTTTTAAATCTCGGTTGAGTGGAAGAAGGATAACATTCCTAGACGGGTTTGGAATATTATCCTTCTTCCACTCAATTGTTGGTCGCGCGCGGTTTGAAGCCACTGCGCTCAGAGGAATATTACCCTTTTTTCAGCCAAATAGAATTACATTTGTTTTTAATTCAATTTATTATCGTTTTAGCGCTAGTATCACATAGTAGCATTGAATCCTGGGTAGACAGATGTTTTCTTTTTATTCTCATGTTTTGTCATCGTGTTTGCTGCTTGTTGAGGTTATGTTACACTTCATAATAACACAGTAGACAGTGGTGGCATTGTGGACAGTGAACAGTTTGTGAACAGTTATAATAACAGTGAAGTGTTTTATTTAACTGAATTGTTAATATTAAAATGTCCGATTCGGAGCATGAAGAGCCTAGGCGCAAGATTGGCAAGGTAAATAAACATTTACATACTAAAGAAATGATGAAAATAGCAAGGAGCAAAGGTGAAGAGTTTGTTACTGACAAGGGGAAGCTGGTTGAGGCTAAAACTACTGGCACAGATTGTACTTGTCGGAATCGTTGTATGGCTAATTTTTCAGCAGACGAAAAGAGTGCTATTATAAGTAATTTATATGACGGTAGGCCAAAAAATGAGCGAGATGTTTATTTACAAGGTTTAATAGTGAGGTCTGATGTTGAACGACATAGGCCTAAAAAACCAGACTCAAAACAAGCTGTTTCCTCATTTAAATACTTTGCTATGAAAGGTAATGAAAGAATAATGGTTTGTCGCCAGGCTTACGGAAGCTTACATTCTATTTCAAACAAGGCTATAACTCGTTTGACCCAACTTTTGCAAGCAGGTAAATCGCCAAAAGATGGCCGTGGAATGCATGGCAACAGAGCTAATGTATTGGCTCCTGATATAGTTTTAAAAATACATAACCACATCGACTCATTTCCAAAACATGTGTCCCATTATTCATCTCATCCCATTACTTACCTGGATGCAGAGCTTTCGGTAACGAAAATGTACCAGTTATTTATTGAAAAACATTTTGAGCTATTAGGAACAGTGAAGTATGAGTACTATTTACGTTACTTTAAAGATAACTTTGGATTTAGATTTGGGCGTCCACAGGTAGATGTTTGCCCAACCTGTGAAGAATTAAATACCAAAATAAAGTCACCAACCTTGAATGAAACAGCGAAACGTGTGGCCGTTGCTGAGCTGTTAGTCCATAAGCGACGTGCACGTAAGTTTTATACTAAGTTAAAGGAAATAACAGAGCTAAGCAAAACAGACCCTAAAGTGAATGGGATAGTGTTCGATTATATGCAAAATTTGCCATTGCCGTTCATGCCAGTACAGGATATGTTTTATTTAAGGAAACTGTGGTACTATGTATTCAACATACAAGACTTAAAAACAAAACAGTCAGTTTTTTACAACTATTCGGAAGGTGAAGCTAACAAAGGCCCTAATGAGGTCTCCAGTTTTGTGTTGGACTTTATTACAAATCATCTTCCAAAAGAAGTAGAGATACTCCACGTTTTTTGCGATTCAACAAGTGGTCAAAACCGAAACCACACATTGAGTCGACTGATAATGGCATTATCTATGAGTGGGCGATTTAAAGAGATCCATCAATATTTTCCGGTCAGAGGACATAGTTTTATGCCTTGTGATAGAACCTTTGGCACTATTAAACGTGCAGTCAAAAAATTTGATCGCATCTACGCACCTCACCAGTATCTTGAAATAATTTGTAATGCAAAGAAGAATAGCCCTCATCATATTGTAAATCATGTCCAAACTGAGGATATTCTTGAAGTGAAGAATTGGTGGCCTCAGTACTTTAAAAAGACACCAAAGAGTTTTCCTTTTGGGAATCCACCTCAAAAGGTTAAGTTTTCTATAAGTCAATACCTACACTTGACGTATAAAAAGGAAGCAAAAGGTGTTGTGAAATGTTCGAAATCTATTGACAGTCCTGTGAACTATAAATTCAAACTCAGTAAATCCAATGATGTGCCCCTTCCTACTACAAAAGCTTACAATGGAAAAGTACCTATTAAGAAAAAGAAGATCGATGATGTTCGCAAAATAATGCAATACATACCGGATGAACAAAAGGCTTTCTTCGAAGAACGACTCGCCTGGCCTACTATTAACGTAGCTGAAGAAAATGATGGCTATGAAGATGATTAAATGGAAAACAATGTATAATGTAAGTTTAACTATTGTAACATTATATTTCTTTTGATACCGATATTATTTTACTTTCTACCAATTTTCCCTACTTTTGAGTGGAAAAGGGGTAATATTCCAAACAACAATGACCAATTTTTATTTTTTTTGCTAAGTAACTATCAGAGATAAAATTTGTCTTTTTTCATAAATTTAAGGCCAATGAGTTAAGGAACAAATGTTCAATGGTAAGTTTTTTTATAGAAACATAAATGTAAGAATTAGAATGTTTTTTTTGATTTCCCAAAAACAGGGTTTTTGGAATTTTACCCCTCTTCCACTCACTGATTCAATTATGTCTTTCTCCGTTTAAACAAGTCATCGCCTTAACCCAGTTCATCTGGTTCAACTATGTAACGAATTAACACCAGATTATGACTATATTTTCTGATTATCTGTACCTTGGCTTCTGTCTGCAAAAATCTACCTCCAAGTGAAATAAACCAGTTTTTTTTCTTCAATATACATGCATTTTTTTTAAGCGCTAAATAAATCAAGTGACAATAGACTAGTTTTACAGTGAACTTTTCCAAATAGTTATACTTTATTCTGAACTATATTTTATTCTGTAACATATTTACTGGTATGTCTTTGTATATGTCTACTTGTCAGTGTTAGCCGTTAATTTTGTTTAATTGGGAGGAGTAACGTACCTAATTTTCGGTAATCAGACCTCCAGGGTCTAATCTTTTCAAAATGTTCTTTAAGTGTCGACACAAATATATATTTTTTTATATAAATAAACCTAAATTCTTTATTTTCCTTTTTTTTATTTTCTTTAGTCTAAATGCGCATATTTATAAGTAAATGTTGGCCAACTAATTCAACATTTATTCTTGTATGAACTTATATACTGTATACTTTAAGACTTGGTCTAGTGGTTTTCAAAAGAAATTGTACAATTTAGTAACTTAGTGTTACCATACATTTTGGATGTGAATTATGTACTTTATTTAAAACTTGTTTTTGTCTTTATTCAAAAAGGGGTGGGTCTTTTCCTTGTTTATTTTGTAAGGGAGGGTTTTTCTCTTTATCTTTGTTATTTTGTAATTAATTGTTCAGGGGCATGTAAATTTTTCTATTTTATATTAAGGGAGTATAACTTTTGATACATACTCTTGTGTATGTATAAATTAATACCAAACCAATAAATCAGGTGATTTAAAGGTAATAGTTTGTCATTTGTTTTATCCTAGTTGATAAACCGAATTGTAAATGAACAGCCAGAGTATTTGAGCTTCAGACAGGGAAATTCAGTTAAAGTTTTTTGGTTATCTTTTGGTTAGGGCTTGGCGTGTGCCGTCTACCGGCCCCAGTACGCTTTTCAAATTTTATTTACACCCAGATGGCAGAATAGAGAATGCTTCAAGCTAACATTTCTTGTAAACCAAATATATTTTGTTTGAATTGTTTGTCTTGTAGCACAGTGGGAAAGACAGCTTTTTAAGGTTCTCAATCCTAGGCCGCAATTTCAAATTAAAGGTTTTTCCCCGTGCAGCGTCATAGCCGACCCTTGTATACCAAGCATGAATGGGAGGTTTGTATATTTGTCCTCACTTTTGTAATCAAATAATTCTAAGTCAAACACTTTTATTAAAAGATGGTTTGCTAGTATTCAGTTCAATTCTTTGATTTATTCTCTACATTTTGTTGCAATAATATTTCATTTTTGGGCAAAGCATATATTCATAAACGTTTCAAACTTGGCATAGTTTTGATAGCAGTCTTGTAGTAGGAACATAAAAACTGGTGTTTTCAAAATAAGAAATTTAAAATTGATAAATATTTTTATACAGTACTATTTAGAACGAAATTACGAAACTTTTTTATACTTACGAAAAAATTGCAAAAAATATTTTCCTTTTGTCACTGAATATTTTTTTGTGTCTTGAGCTTCAGAAACTTTGTAAATTTTACATCTATCATTTTTTTACTATCTTTGAAATTTTCTCTACAAAAAAGCTGAAGATACGTTTAGATTGAGGTTAATTTACTATTTATGGCAATTTTTTGAAAAATGCTTGCAAACGCAACGAAAATTCCAAAAATTAAGTCTGCCGTTTCGAGTGTTAAAAAATAGAAATAATTTTGAAAAATAAAGAGAGAGATGGCATGGACTGGTTTTCACAGTCAATCAAAGACAAAGATTAGTAGCAAAAGAGAGAAAGATAGGGATTGAATGTTAAAGGTAGACTCATGCAGGCAGAGGGTAATTATCTGGAGCTGGGAAAAAGCTATGTGAGCTATTAAAATGAGTTTATAAAAAATATAAACACATACAGAGACCACGGCAGGTACATGTAAGATAATCAATACTCACAATTTAAAAAAATGGTGAAGGGAGAGGTCAGCAGTTGTACTGTAAAAGAAAATGAAGTGAAAAATGAGACATGTGGGTAGAAAAATTAAAGAACAGACAATCTCATAGAGCGAATGGGGAAGAAATATAGGACGAAACAAAGAGAGAGGTAATGCTTCTTGAATTATTTGTACAATGTTTGTTTTTTAATTTCTAAGTTTTGGTTTAACTAAAACATTTACTGTTTTACCAAGAATAGATCACGGCTGTTTCAGTAGTGCTTCGTCACGCCTCATACGTACAAACAATCTTAGATCTATATTCCGCACCTGTTGTGTATTTTCACTTTCCCTAAAGGCAACTTCAACGTTATTTTAAAGAACAAGTATTTCTATTCCCAAATATAAGATATAAGTTTGTCATGAAGTGCCTCAAGGGCTTTAACAATTTAAAAGAGGGGAATGCAATTGCGAGTCGTAATCAAAATATAGTAAGTGCATAATTTCACTGACAGTCAGTTTCGATTAACAGGCGATTTAAAATATTATTTTATTTATTCTAAACAGATTCAATGTTACGATAGGGTTTGGTAAATTTTAAACAACAGAATATATTCACTACACCACGAAGTAAGAACAAAATCTACCAAAAATGTGTACGACGGAAAGGGTTCGTCAGCTGATTGAGACTTGTGTCGAAAGTATAGGCCTAAACAATTTCCTCACACATATCTTAAATTATGTAAAAGGACCGGATGTTTCACAAAAAGGTTAAACTTTAAAATAGTGCATAGAAGTTAAACTCGTGTTAAATCCTAGAAGTGCCATATTACTCTATTCAGTGAAAGATAGGATTTATGGAAAATTATGTATTCGTTGAACAATTAATTGTTGCTATAGCAACGAGTTTGTTAAATATTACGTTATATAAATGAGTTATTCAAATAAGGCAAAATCAAATTTCTAAGGCTTATTCTTTCTTTTAGTTTAAATTTAACTTTGATTTTGAAATCACGCATTGTCTTTCTTAATTGCATTTTAACTACGCGCCATTATAATGTTTACATTTCGGGACAGAGTAATACAAATTTAATTAAAAGTAATTTATTTTACGTTGTGATCTTTGTTTTGCTTTATTATGTTTTACTATTAGAGTTTGTTGTTTAATTTGAAACGTAAATATTATTGTTTACGCCACTCTTGTTATCAAACGTTAACTAATTTTGATATTTTAAACACTTTATTTATGCTTTTATTTAGTTTTAGTTGTAGCTTTGATGCCACGTTAAGTGTTTTTCATATTTTACTTTCTCACTATACTATAGTATAGAGAAAGTATAGTGATTGCAAAAAAAATCGATGTTGAGATTTTTGTGGAAATATCCGTTTTGGGACCCCTGAGTCCAAAAAAGTGGTTTTTACAAAATGTCTGTCTGTAGGCCTATGTCTGTATGTCTGTATGGCTGTATGTATACAAAGCTAGAGCGAAAAATATTCCATCGATTTCGAAAAAAATTGCACCAAACATGTAAATCAGTTCATTTAAATACTTTCATTGTATGATTCGTAATAATATAATAAAAGCTATAATTATGAAATGTGTTGTGTTTCAATTACACTTACCTTATTTCCATTGTTAAAGTATTTTTCTTCATCATGATAGCAAGTTATAGCAGTTAAAACGCAACAGGCTCTCAACATACTAATTTCTAGAGGAACTTCGTAAATTTAGTAGGAAAAATTCTTACGTTAGGCCTAGACTGATGAATTACCACAGCAACCAATTTAATAAAATAAGAGGCAAAACAGCTGTTTGCTCTAATATTTCCATTAAAGCCTGATTTCAAACTTTGAAGCAACTATTTTTCGTATTTCTAACACTTAGGTTAGGTTTTTCGTAAAGTGTAGACCAGAACCTTGCTGGTTCTTTTAACCTTTATTATAACTGCTGTTATAAAATAAATATACAAAATAATTTGATTTGAACATTTTACATTATATCCCATCTTATTTTTGGGGTTATTATTAATCCTACACCTTTATTATAAAAAAAACATAACATTTACATAAAAAAAAATAACACTATTCTCACTCATATACGTTTAGTTACCAAACGCGTTTCAACGACAAAGTCGTCATCCTCAGTGATACATGAGCTACAACTGACAGATTATGATATATATCACTGAGGATGACGACTTTGTCGTTGAAACGCGTTTGGTAATTAAACGTATATGAGTGAGAATAGTGTTATTTTTATTTTTTATAAATATAAATTCCTTCTCACCCGTCAAGTTCAGAGTTTATTTTATAAACATAACATTGTTATGTGCATAGAATGTTCCAACGGGTTGGCGTGCGGAGCACACAAGGGTTTCCTCTAATAGGTCATACAAAAATGTTTTGTTTCAATTGCAATTGCCTTATTTCCATTGTTAAGTATTGTTCTTCATCATGATAGCAAGTTACAGCAGTTAAAATGCAACAGGCTCTCAACATACTAATTTCTAGAAGAACATCGAAATTAAGCGTACATCTTAGAAATTCTATAACTTTTGATTGGTTGAAGATAAAATGGCAAAAGTGTATATAAAACTGAAGAAAATTTAATGCTTTACAACTTCGTTTCTAAAACATTTTCTGAGAAACGGTCGTGGGAGGCATAATAAGCAAATGTTTAACAAACAGAGTGAGGTAAACACGATTTTTTCGAAAATTGTCGATTTTCAATAACTTATATTTCGAAAACCGTTGGGAATTCGACAAACACGTACAGAAACTATTTTATAGGAAATTTAATTAAATTTCATTTTTATTTTAAATATTCTTTTCTACAGTGAACGGTTTCCGAGATTTAAGCGAAAAACATAAACATGGGACCTTTCCACCCCCCTCCCGCCTTATGCTCACCTCTCAGGGTGGGGACTTTTAGTATGTTTACCTCCTAACTACACCTAACAAAGTCCTAAAGTCAAAAATTATCGCATATTCCATGCACTCTACAATGCATTCATTGACTGGACTAATGGCGCAGGCATTACCGCCGTGCCGTCATCACAGTTTGACGGGAACGTTCTTCGTGGCGGACTGGTCAGCCCTTTAGATTTTGGAGTTATTCTCACTTAGATTTTTTAAATGTCCACCATTTTGAACCGGATTATTGGATTAAGATGTTTATCTTAAATTAACTAGGCTTGTTATGAAGACCCGAGTTAAGTTTAAAATCAATCAGATGATCAGTTCTAGATAAACAAATTATTTAATAAATAATCAAAATGGCGGCTAGTCGGGAAACGGAGCATTTTAGGACCTATGATTATTGGAGCGATTTACTTTAAACGATGTAATAAACAAGTACATGAATAAAATGATTAGACCAATGTAATAGTACATCTATATTCGCTTCGGAATAACTTGTAAAGAATTATAAAATCTAATACTGTACCTAATTTAAAAGAAATATTAATGAAGTAGGTGAATGCAGAGCGCTCTAGCGGATCATTAACGAACTACGAGCATAAGGGGGAATGATCAGCTGTTCAGAATAGTTATGAAACAAGAAAAAAAATCATTAATAATTTTTGTAAACGGGCATAAAACGATTAAATAACGCTATTTTTATAAACACTATATACTCCTGAAAATAACAAATATAAATACTAGTCAAAAATGATTGATAGAAATAAATAAATACATGTTATACGAACAAAGGACCGGCTCCAAATAGCCTACATACGGAACAGCTGACCAATTAAAATATATAACAAGACTCGCAACGAAGCTAGAAAAACGGAAGAAAAACGCAAGAAAGGAAAGGTAAAAAATTTGCGGAGAGAAGCCAATAATGTTACAGACTAAAAAAGGGACCCAACGAAAATAGAAAATCTTGATTAACCTGTAAGGAGAAAACCTCGATAGAAGAAAAACAGATATCACGAAGTTGTTGAAGATTATCTACAGTGTGGTGAGATATTACTAATAATATTAACCTAAAACTTGCCAGACTATAACTAAACTTTTATTATCAATATTTGATTGAATATTCGTTGCCCACGAATACCAGCCCCGAGAATAAGACTTTTCATGTTAAATGAGCTATTATGCCGTGGGTATTTTCATTAAAATGTATTTTTACATAGTAATAAATAATCATTAATTTCTTTTGTTCTTCCTTAGTAAAATTGTTTTTCTTTCACTTTTAAAGTTGAGTTAATTAGAAAAGAAGAGAGATATTACACGAAATTTATGGAACATTCTGTATAATTTGAGAATAAACAGCAGTTTTAAAACACCTACAACCTATTACGAATAAGCTCATAGTTGTGTACCCTGTGCAATAAAGGTAGAAAACTTTGTAAATAAAAGTAGAAAGCAGAGATAATTAGTATTTTTGAAATTGCTTGTTAAGTTTATAAAATTTTCTGCTAAATCCTGTTACAATGAAGTGTTTTGTATAAACGATGGTGTTTATCATTTGATGTTTTTTGATTTTACACTGATAGAAAAGGAATACCTCTATATATACCACGTTAAGATTAAATTGAGGATGAGAGTAGTCAGCCTCATTATGTGACTATTTTTCATTAATTACAAAATAAGACTTTGAAAATCATAACTGTCTATAAATACAGATTGTGTATACGATTAAACTTAAGTAATGACACAATGAAACAACGGATTACAAGTTTTAAAGTTTTTTTGTATTTTTAAAGTTTTTCCGTATATTATATCACTGCTCCAATTTTTCTTTGCTGATACTTGGTTAAATTGCATTCTTGCTTCATATCAGTGATGGCATATCCTGGAATATTAATTTGGTTCGTTTAATGATATTTGAGATAATTACATTTATACTTAACAAAAAATTTTAGTAACATCTAAAATTGTGTTTACACATACATTAATTATTATTGTACTTTGATTAAATCATTTTTAAGAATTCATTCAAAATATATTGTTGATATTGTCTATATTATGACGAATTAAACAATTTTTCTCGGATGAAATTTAAATAGATTATGTCTATATATTTATCATCCAATAATATCTTGTTTACATTTTTTGTGTACACAATGCTGTTTAAAATGTAATAACATTCGGCAAACATATGCTAGATCGATTGAGTTTGTACTTAGTTGCAGTAAAAATTAAAATTTTTTAATTAAATTACAAGTGAAAAACATAGACCAAGACCGGGAGTTGAACCCGGGACCTTTACGTAAAAAAAAAATTATAATAATAAAAAACTAATCTTTGGTATCTCTCCAAAACATTACAATATTACAGTTGACCTAAATGTATGTTATATTTTCCTTGTATATTAGTATATTATATTGTAAGATATGGAGGGTGGTAGGGGTTAGCGCGTAAGCACGCAGTGTATGTCTTTGCAAGGAATATTTTGTGATTTTACCTGGCATCCTGCTTGTTTTAGTTCTTCGTAACGTCTTGCGAACATTTTTATTCCAACTTTGTACAGTTCTTCGAGTCTATCGATGTCCTATAACATAATCCAGTATAATAACTATATTTTCGAACATATATATTTTTTAAATATATATTCTTTTTCAGATAAAATTACAATTATATAGATGAGAACATTGCAATTTAAAATTATTGTTGTGAAGTTAACTTTTGATCAATCTTAGAGACAAATTTATTACGGTATGCAAGGCTATATGAGTCTAAAGGGCTAACAATAGAATGATAGTCTTTCATAGTTTTTGGTTTGTTTTTAACAGTACCGTTCCATTTAAACTATTGTACAAGTTTTACATGTGTTTAAACTATACAGACTTTTCCTATTCAATTGTAGGCACAGTCTGTCTTAAACAAGCTAAATAATTTCGCCTATATTCGTTTTATTGATATAAATGTTCTTCAAATTTAGTTTGACAATATTATGTGTTAAATACAACTTTACTGTCTTATGGGAAATAGATTTGAATTAGTGCTAAAACGTCAGAGGTAAATTTTAACCCGTTAATGGAATATTTATTTTTTGTTTTTCCTGGGTTATGATTTTTCATTATTTTCACATTTTATACAAGCTAATATTGGCTATTTTAGAAATGTACAATAATTAGACTTGTTTTCAATTTTTGTTGATAACTTTTTTATTCTTTGACCTGAAGAGAAAGTTATAAACACTCCGTCTTCAGTAAATATGTTGCAATTTTAATCAATTTCACTATCTTCTAAAATAAAAATATTTTTATCATTTGTAAAACACAAAATGACCAACACATGGCCAACGAAGTAACAACAACTTTCCGGTCCTATCTTTAAATAAAAATTTCCTTACATTTTGCTCCCGAGTCCCGAATATTGCCAGATAATTTTGAACCACGTCATGTAGCTTCACCACATTGTTTTAATTTTTAAAGTAAGTTTAAGAACTGTACAATTTTAACACTACAACAGTGGGTTATAGTTTGCTGAAATTATTTTGCAGACTATTAGACTTACCGCATAGTTTCCCTGGTAAGCGTGTTTAAGCTCTTCTTCAATCCTTTTAAGCAAGTCCTGCATTGAACATAAATATATATTATATAGTTATCGCTATTAATGCAAACCTTACTCTTAATTTTTTTGGAGTAAGGCACTAAAATTATTCATATTCACAAGTGTTATCGATTGCATTTACAAATAAATATTCAAAATAAAAAATTCTTGAATATTAGTTAAAAAAGAAATAACATTATAGGTGAAA
>JAGFPH010001820.1:154374-164811 GCA_018207615.1 Philaenus spumarius
CTGACTCAAACTCATTAAACATTATCTCCATAAGATTAACATGGGAACTTTGAAGGATTGTATACCGGAGCACCTTATCGGGTGAATAGCGGCTGAACGGATGATAATATATAAGACTTGACATATCTGTGAATGATTATGTTCAGTTTTTGATCCAAATTAGCTGTTTTATGTATAATAGGTTTGTAACAACCAATGTTTGAATTGAATTAAAATATAGTTAGCATTTTTCGTTGATTTTTGTTTGTGTTTGTTTTTAGTTTGTCAATGTAACCTCAAAAAGGTAATACTACATTTGATACTGATTTGATCCAAATCAGTTGTTGATCAAAATCAGCTGTTTTAAACTTTTCATACGAACAGCTGTTTTTGTGTCCCTGATAAAATCAATAGAAATCTTTCTTCCATAAGATTAACATTGAAACTTTGAGGGCCACTGGGGCGTAGCCCTAATGTCCTAGGACTTCGGTGAATGGCCTAAAACCTTCCCAGGGTTAACCTGTGTTACTATGCAAAATTTCAAAGCAATCGGATGGACGGTATACGAACGCAAAGTGGACAAAGAACCAAAAAAAAAAACCCCATAAGGAATACACAGCAGAAATTTGCATTTGATTATAACGTTTGTAAGGCGAAAGATACATGATTTGTAATGCTTGATGGCAAATCTGGGCGTGCGTACCTTTAATTTAAGACCTCAATTATGAAAATCGGTCGGGTAGAAGAGCCGAACGGACTCGGAAAAGAAAAACAGATTTTTTTTTATATATAAGATGTGCCGTACTGGGTAGCTGACTTCTCGAGTCTGACAGCTATAAGCTAGTTAGATTTAGCAAGGACTTTACGATGCGCTGGAGGGAGGGAAGAATATAGGCAAGTGGGGATGCCGTCCGCTGTAGGGGAAGGGATACTACGTTCTACTTATAAAATTAATCAAGTTAATACTTATAGGCCAACTTGCCTACTATCAAAGTTGTCGCGACAGCTTTGTGTTGTAACTTGCAACATGTAAATAATGTATAGATATGGGACTTTTTATATCTATATATAAATAGAATAAGAGTTTTTTTGTAGACTGTTGAGAATAGTGTGATTTTTCGTTTATTTACGTTTCATACACCAAATAACCCGAAACAAGCCTTATCTCAGTTTTTGTCTGTCTGATGTCGGTAACACTCGCGGACCTGTTCATGATTAACGTTAAAACAACTTATATATAACGATAGATAAATAACTATTTTAACAAAGAAATAAACATGAGTAACAATAAAACTACATTTTGATACTATTTAAAGTATTAAGTAAACTAAATAAACTTATAACTTACTATTTAAAAAAGTACATAAGTAGGCGTACGTTTATTCATGTAAAAGTATCGGTAGTAGTGTATTAAAATTGTGTCTATTAATATTACGCGATGATTTGATATCAGCTGTTCCAATTAATTTAGTGGATATGAAAATCAGGTGACCTCAATAATTTAGTTAGTGCTGTAAACGAAAACTAGGCCTATGTTGTCATTTTTACTTCAGGAATGTTACTGAGAAAAATAGGTTAGTTTGAAAATAAATAAATTAAATTTATTATTAATATTATTAATCACAGTGTGATGAAAAGTATCGTTTCGAAAAGCATCACTTTCGGTCCTAGTGATGAAATATACTACTGTATTTACTGAATGTCAAAAAAACATTCATAAGTGGTAAACATTAGCAATGATCTCACGGGTTTGGCTGTGAATATCTTTTCTACCCCCTAACTTTGATATGACACTGCCTTCCATTAAATCTAATTATACAAATATAAACAATAAAAAATAAACAACGCTAAATAACAATAATAAACAGCGATAGTTAAATTAAAAATTGATTTGTGCACGGACAATAATGTTATTGGAAACGCGTACAGTACGATTTTTTTTAACCGTGCCCTCGGCTCGGCTAGCGCTCGGTGGGCTAGCGGTGTAGCGGGGAGGGATTGTAAAGGCAGATCCACAAACTTCGAATAAACAAAACTGATTGAATAATTATTCGAATAAAATTATTGAAATAAAAACTACTTGAATGAGTCATAGACTACTTGTCTCTTGTTCGAGTATTCGAATAATAATACTGTGGTGTGGTTAAGGTAAATGCCAGACACCAAGTAGGCCTACTTCCCCCCAGGCAAGAAGTTTCCCCCGGAATCTAACTCCAGACATCCGTACCGAGCAAACCGTAAGTCAAACGAAAAAATGTTAGAAATACAATATTTAATTTGGACCTTTATCTAAAACTTTCTCGTGAACACTTTGCCTCTGACCAACAAACAAAAAACTTTCCAGTGGTATGAAAATTTCATGTCATTATTAAAGTTCATTGTTGTAATATTGATTTTTAAAATATGAAATAGGTTTTGTAATGGATTTTCTTTTACATCATACGAATCGTATGGTTCTTATCTGCGTATCCGTGAAAGTTTCATAATTTTACATCGCTGTTAAGTGTATTAAATGTCAGTGTTATTGAAGCTCGGTTTTCGCTGTTTCACGCCGCTCTGCTCAGTTTTCGTGGAGTAGACGGAGCGATTTCTAACGTTATCATTCAGGTTAGTACAATTTGGCCGAGGGCACGGTTAAAAAAATCGTACTGTACAATTGCTTCAAGACCTAAGTGTTCCGTTCAAAGCTCGGTAATCGACTGAGCTTCTCTGATCCCCCACCACTCGAATGAACTCCGAGTTTACTGCGCATCTCAAGGTCAGAGTCCTTGCTACAAATTCCGAGCTATACTTGAGTGATTCATCCCCGCGCCGCCATCTTTGTAGTGATCGAGCACGGAAGAGATAGCTTCAACTCTGCGCTTCACCTAGCTTCACATATTGGTCTTATGTGATCGCTGCGATTGACCAAAGAAAGTGAGCGCCCGTCACGAGGGAGGTCAAAGTTCTTCAAGGATTGTAGTGCCATAATAAAACATTGGTATGAACATGAAAACATTGTCCCTTTCCCCCGTGTAACAGAAAACTAACTTTTATCTCTAACAAACTTTGTAAACAAACACTTTGAACTTTGCAAACACTTCGTGCTTTGCATAACACGAAGGCTTTAGCGGCACGTAAAACCACTTTAAAGTGTTCAAATATTGAGAACCATTGTTGAAACAAAGCACTACAGTGTTACCATGTCTGAAACAAAATATCTCCCTTTTAATACACATTGGTTTATGCGAAATTATGTAAGGTAGGACGTGTATGAAGATTTACCTGATTGTGTATCGTTTTACGAAATGAACTAAAAAGTACATACATAATACGGTATATTTTAAAATAATGTATTCTTTGTCATCTATATTCTTACTATTGAGTTCTAAGCAGCATTTCACATAGAAAAAAACGATAGTTCCTAATTTATGTAAAAAATTAACAAATGTTAATAACTATACAAACTTTTGTAGTTTAAAAACAACAAAAAATGTTTGATATATAATATTTTCCTGAAATATAAAAAAATTACACAAAAAATAAAATAAAAAATATATAGAGCCGTAGTCCATTATAATAGTTTTGTATTTAAACTAACATAAACAATGGTTTTGTTGTTATTAAAACAAAATAATAATAATAATGAAAGTTGGGATCAACAAGTTCAATAATTCAATATAATTTTAGTTTAACGTAGCGTAGACTAATGCAAATGTTTCTAAACAAGTTTTGTATTCAAATATATTTTTAACTAACGATTAACTATTCAACACAGTCATGTTAAGAGATTATTGGTGTTTTAAAATTATTACTTGCATTTTATCTAATTATGTGTCAAGAAGGGACTCTAGCTGTCGATATGCTGATGGTCAGGGTTAGTTCTTCAATCCAGGAGGTTTTAAATAGAAGTTTTTGTCGATTTTAGTTTAGTAGAGGAACTCCAGGAAGCACCCATGCCCGGCCAAACCTGAAGTAACCATATCTGGCACTCTGCTACAGTAAAATTAATTATGAAAACAGTTTGTAGCTTTCCATCAAAAGAGCCACGGTGACCGTGATTGTTAAGGCGTCAATGCTTTATCAATCGTCATAGCAACCATCAATGGAAAAGGTCCGGGTTCAATTCCCATTGACCCCGAATAATTTTCTAAATGGTTTCTTAACGGACATCGTGGACTGTGGTTCGGATTCCCCGTAAAACTGTAGGTCCCGTCTTCATTAGCCTTAAGTGCAAAACGGCAGGACGTTAAACCAAAAAAAAAAAAAAAAAGAGAGAAAAAGCTTTCCATCAATTACTAGATGGTGATCTCTTTTTTGGAGCTAAGTTTAATGGGTTAAAGGCCTAGCAGAAATGGTAAGCTACGAAGATAAAATGATTTTTGATTTACAAAAGGAATATATTATAGTAATGACACTTATACCAAACATCAAATCTCTTTTAATTTAATTCAATCTTTCATCAGCTGCGTAATATTTTTCAATTAAATTTAAATGTAATCGAGACCAACAATGATGTAGTAATTTAATAGATTTTTATTCAATTTGTCGTATTTGTTTATCAGACTAAGATAATCAATTATTGAATTGAAATTTATAATTGCATTCCACTTCTCAACCCTTTCCTTCTATTAGAAGCTTTGATTAACGGAGAGAAAGGACTGATTGGGGTTTGATTAAGATGGCATTGTACTTGACATGGTTGTGTCTCTTGTTTGGATTTTGCTATTTTTACTACACAATATAATATACAACATTCTGTAAACGGGAGTGTATAGTACTAATTGGGGGAATACAAAAAATACTTTCAAAATGGGGGTGTTCACCCTCATGCCTCCCTTACAAAAAGTCAAAATTATGAAATGGCAACGTATACCTTGTGACACCTCAAATTGAAGCCCATGAAATTGTATTTTGATGAAAAAAATTGAAATCGGCCAAGCCGTTTGGTATCAGCAGACAATAATTTTATTTCTTTCACAGCAATTACTAACTACTGCTAATACTGCTAATAACAACAAAATTACTCATTGAATACTGTTGTAAATCCTTTGTAAACTTAAAATCAAATGTTCAAATTGGTAGCCATTGTTGTTCATGCAATAAAATAACCTATTTTCAAATACTTGCCTAACCTTTCTAAAAGTTTCTCTAGTTAACGCTTTGTGAACGGAGCCAACAGATAATCGCGTTACAACAGCAAGTTGACGAATGGATTTATTAGGGTTTTCAACAACATTATGAATCACTTCAATTTGAGATAATTCGTCTACAATTTTGTTACCAGACCTTTTCTTGTTTTTAACTGAACCACTTTCAGTACATTTTGTAACTAAATCTATGATGTACCTAGGTGACACTTTCCTTTCAAGATGAAGTGTGTTGAATGCGTTAGCAGTTCTATTCGCACACTTATTTTCTGATCCATAGATAGAAATAATCTCAACTCTTTCTTGAAGGCTGTAAACCATTTTCCTTGTGAAGCAAGACGTACACACGCACCACTGTCACTGAGCAAATTAAACTGCTTTCCCAAATTGGCGACCTTTGGTGAGTTGAAACTAAAAATATGTCCAGAGATAGCTACTTACCAAACCAGTCTCCACAAATACTGTAGGTGAATGATAAGATACTTACTTGTCCTTATCCTTTCCACCAAAATACAGAATTTTTTATGAGCTTCAATTTTAGGTATCACAAGGTATGCGTTTACATTTCAAAATTTTGACTTTGGTAAGGGGGTATGGGAGGCACCCCATTTTGAAAATGTATTTTTTTTTATTCCCCCAATTACTACAATACACTCCTGTTTACAGAATTTTGATATTTGGGCTATAAGTCTTTCAATACGAGTTTCAAGTTTTAAAATGAACACCTTGTATATTATATGATAGTTATTGCTTATGACCGGGTATAATATACTAAAACACAACCTGGGTAATCGTCTATACACTTTTTACGTACCGTAGTTTAAACTTGTTTAGTTGTTCTGTAAAGTGTATTTTTCTGTCAAATTAAATTTGTGTTGTTATTTTGTTTTGTTTTATGGTGACACTTGTAGAATGCGTCGAAAGAATGTGTCGATAGGCAGGGGGAGGGTTAGGGGGTCAACCCCCCTAAAATCCCGAAATTTGGCAGTAAAAATTAATACTAGGTTTAAAAATAGCAAGTTCAACTACAGAATAGACAACACATCAGAGGATCCAACAACATATTTTACATCATTATGCATTGCATGCATACTTATAATTATTTAGATTTGCTAGATTAAACTACAACGTACAATACACGACATGTATGCAGCTGTAGGTTACAGTTACTCTCTTGTGAGTTGTGAGCTTGATCTCATCTATTAAATAAGAAAACTACGAAGATCCAACAAAATTACTTTACTCTAGCAAAACAAAATGATTCATCATCCCTACATTCTATAATATTTTACATGGGTAACTCTATCAATATTTTTAAAATAAGCATGGAAATTGGTATTTAACACGTTCACAGACACGCAAATTTCGTATTTCCAATGCTAGGAGCTGACCTTTTGTGTTTTATATTTATCGCCTAAATGAGTAGAAATTACTTTAATTTTTATTTTAGAATTTTTCAAATTAATAATCTAATATTGTGCGTTGATAGCACATAGGCTTAAAATTGGCGTGAGAAACACGCAATGATATGTTTATTGAAATGAAAATACTCCCAATACTGGGGTTGGCATGCAATGCACTGTGCGTCGGCCGCTTCTCATAGTGTTCAGTGTCAAGCTCACATGTGCGTCCTTAACAGTGAACGTGTTAAAAGGGTTTAAATTCAAATCCCCGGTCCTGGCCTCACCCCCCCCCCTCGAAAAGTTTTCCTGCCTACGGCCTTGATGTGAGAGGAGGATTATTCTATTTTATTAAATCGCTTCCCCCACCAGTGAGTAGAAAACTGTCAATGCTTAAGGTATTGCGATGCCACATAACGACCTATAGTGTTATAGTACATTGTACATAGTATTGTTTATTTGTTGTGAACTCGGCCACCTGCAATCCATTAAAACTTTTATTTGAGCTATTAAACGTACAGACCCACACAATTGGCAATACCTGGGGTTGTTCCATTAGTTTCTGTTTTTATAATAATTGTATTACATTATCAAATTGGTTTTGTAGTTTCTTTGTTTTAATTACAAGTATTTTTTTTAGATACTACAATCATTTTGTACTGAATATGTAGCAGCTTTGTCCGGACTGACTGACACAGAATATATGAGATCATTAACTACTTAAGATGAAAATAAGAAAATTTAAATATGTATTCTAATGAGGCCATAGACGCACCGTAAGGAAGAATTTTGATTTTAAACAGAAAAATATGAGGGCTCAATATCATCCAATTAACAGATAAAACAGCTTATTAAAATCAAAAGCTTAGCTTTTAAAATTCGTTTTTGTTGAATGCATTTACATTAATTGCTATAGAAAGTGACTTAGCTAATTTAGATTCAGTTTATTATTATTCACAAATAACAGTTTTTTTCAGGTTAATTAGCAAAATAATAGCAAACAAACATCATACTAAAACTGCTTAGTACATTATAATTAAATTCAAACATATGTTGTTACATATCTATTTAAGCATCATTCAGGAAAAAAAATATGCTGTTATAATGCTTAATAAACATGAATAAAACTTATTTAGTACCCCAGACTGAACTTAAACTTCACTTAGGCTGTGTATATGTGAAGCGAAAGCGAGTTGCATGTTCCGTAAAACGATTACGATTTTATAAGCTGTTGATAAAAAATAATCTAAATTGTATATTAGAAAACTAAATTTTGTCTGAGAATATAATAATTATAAATATACTGTAAGTAGTATTTTTTTAAACCAGCGCATAACTATATATTACACTTTTTTTTTAATTACCTACTGAGATTGTTGCTGTTTGTTAAAATTAACGGTGCCTTCGAAAATATTCAAGTCTATGTTTATAATATAGTTCATCGCTATAAATTTAGATTATAAAAAGTTTAAAACTAATTATTTATTTATATATTTGAAAAGTTTAAATTAAAAGTGCAATGGGTTACGTTAGACGGGTACATTTAGTTAGCAGATGTGTTCTTAATGAAGGATAAATCCTGCTGTACAGGAAGAAGATTAAACATCTGCCTGGACCCGATTAATCAACAAGAGTGGTAACGTAATGTTTTATAAGAAATATATAGAGTGTTCATGAAGCCCCTTTATTATTTTTTTTAATTGAAAATAAGTTAACAAAACTTTTTATATAGCATAGCAAAACTTGTATAAACCTTTGTGTTCCATAGCAGGACACATGTTCTGACATATATGAACCTTTATGCATTTGAGGGCTTGGGGGACTAGGGGGGTTAAAAATTTCAAGTATAAAGGTAGGTCATGTAATACACCATTGAAAAGCTTATTAGAAGAGAAAAAGAATGGCGCAACTAGAGCTTAGTATCTTGCTTCGTTTCAAAGCAATGGACAATCAAAGTTCTGAAAATGATATTGTTATCCTATAATAACAATCATAGGATAACAATCACCAAAGCAGGTTATTAATTAGTTAAATCAGGAATAAGTAGATTGTCTGTTATTTTATAGAACTTTGATTGCCAATAACTTTGAAACGAAGCAAGATATTAAACTCTAATTAGCGTCATTGTGTTTTTCTTAATAAGGTTTTCAATGGTGTATTATAATTACCTATCATTAGTATAATTATAAATACCTTTATATTTTAAATTTCTAACCCCTCTTGCCCCCCATCCTAAGCCCCCAAAATCATAGAGTTTCAGATATGTCAATAAATGTTTTCTAATATGTAACAAAAGATATGTACAAAGTTTTGTCAACTTATTTTCAGTAACAAAAATAATAAGAGGGGTTAAGGGCCTTTATGAACACTGTAAATAATTATTAACTGTATAAAGTAGTAATTAAATGTTGAAGTAAACGTGATTCTGTTGCGAACTTAAAGTATAGATTACAACGTCTATAACAGGTGGCTAAGCACACAATACTAAAATTAGGCTGAATTTACTACTTTTGATTCATATATTTTAATTCATTTTCTGAAAAGCATGTTAAGTGTTCCTTACTTGTATCGTGCGTAAAAGCTTATGCGACAGCTTGGTTTTGACCTATTTAAGAATCGTTTGTCTTATTTGATATATTAAATTCGATAATCTGAAAGATATTTTTTAAAGAGCAATAACGATTTAGTTTGTCCATGGCTACCGCACGTTTGGTTCTCTAGTTGTTTTGACACAATCACACTAATTTCTGAACTATAAGCATTACAAACGTTTGAAATCATAATTATTGTTTATAACGTGTAATTTTCAGCATTGTTTGCCATTAAGCCATCTTTCACTACAAGTATTAATACAACTAGATTTAATTTTAAAACAGCAATGAAAAAATTCTGTAAACTACTTATTCATAAAGTTGCATCAAATGTCTTATTTTGTTTACTTAACCCTTAACTACTACGGACCGCTATCTAAATTTCAACCGCGCGGGAAATGTCAACAGGGATTTCTCCTTCGCCTTGGAACACTGTATCCCGCACTTCACAGTACCTTCCTGACCTTGGGTGGTCAGTTGAGCAGTGGATTAGCACGAGTGAAATCGAAGCCGGTTTGTGAGTTATCCATCTGTTGCGGTCTGAGAAACGTTCCTTAGTGATTATACATACAAAATCGATCCATTGAAATAAGAACATGTTCATGTTTACAGTTGAAAAATATGTTGTCCTTGTTACTATGGTACTCAACAATAACAGATATGTTGGTTTCCTTAAATAATTCAAACATAATTTTATTTAAAATTTTTTGTAATATTTATTCCATGTTTTACAGTATAAAGTTAGAAAAACCAAAAAAAATTTACAAAAACGAAATTTTTTTTTTTTTTTTTATTAGGTTATTAAAACAAAGTTAAAAAAAGTTTGGAGTGTGAATGCTACTTAAATATATATATTTTTTTAAATAACCACACATGTTTAAACAAAGCAGTCTGACAGACCCCTCCGTAGTAGTTATGGGACAAAAGACGTCCATAGTAGTCAAGGGTTAAGGACCTGAATGTAGTCTAAATCAAACTTAATACCAGTTCAAAGTCATTACAGCTGCGCGTATTACAGAAAACACAAGTCTGCGACATTAATTACTGTAAACTCATACTGCTTTAAAGTAGGAGATGAGTTGGGAATAGCATTAAAGACTGCATATGAATTTAATGCAGCTAGTATGTATAGTTGTGTCAGTTTTTTTAATGTTTATGAAACATAAAAGCAGGATGTGTTCTGTAGTTAACATAAGAATTAATATTAATGCTAAGTAAATTCAACTGAATGTAGTATACTATGTCTTGCAGGAAATATAAGTCTGAGACGTTAACGGTTATTTCATCAAAGTAGGAGATTTGTTGGGAATTACTTACGCATGGAGAACAGCTAGTACG
>JAGFPH010001820.1:182116-213481 GCA_018207615.1 Philaenus spumarius
ACCCTTTCTTAGTGAGCACCTATGGCCCTAGAGGAAGCTACATACTAAATTTCATTCCAATCGATTAGGTAGTTTTGAAGAAGTCGTTTTTTAATAACTTTGATCCCCCCAAACCCCCCTAAAATTTCAAATTTTTTCAAACTCTTTCTTAGTGATCACCTATGGCCCTAGAGGAAGCTACATACCAAATTTCATTTCAATCCGTTCTGTAGTTTTTGAGAAATCGTGATGAGTGAGTCAGTCAGTGAGTGATGAGTGGTATTTCGCTTTTATATATATAGATTATACAAACTTTCCTTATGTGTTTTATGCTTAACATTATATACATTGTATAACCATTTGCATATAAAGTTCTTCTTTTAAGACATGGAAAAAACTAATTGATAATCCTAAGTTTTTTGACTTTGGATTTTTATTGTATTGTGAGTCATAAAAGCGTTGACAACTTATAACTGCTTATCTATATATTTAATTCCGTAAGCCCAAATTTGAAAATGAAATTCAGAGCGAACGGTAGGTCGTAGGAAGCTGGGAGAGGTCTCATTTTAGAGGTCTGGGCATGAAGTTTTGGGGGAAAATATTCATTTTTCTTAATTGTGTCCCAAAAGTTTGTTACGGAATAAAATAAGTCCCATTTAAATAGCATGGGCATATACAGGTGTAAATCAGGTTTAACATTTAAAGAAGAAATAAATCTTCGTTTAACTTAATAATATAATATAACAGCTGATTTCACCCATCATCTGTAATACGCAAACAAAACCTAGCGCAGATTATACTTTGGGGTTATGTTTACAACTTCAATCAATATAAGAATTGCGAAGATAATTTTTTTCTAAATATGAGTTAAAGAACTAATGTAGCCTATAATACGTTATAAGATTTGTATTGAGGTTATAAACTGTTATATAAATACTTTATTTTATTATCAATATAATATATTTATGTATCCAAGTTTATAGAAGTTTATGTACACATTCGTTTAACTTCGGAAACATTCGTACATCTTAGTATAACATACAAACATATTCCATTAATCTTATCTTCTAAAGCGAGAGATAATTGTTTGTCTGCTAAATGGATCTGGAATCTCCGTCTAAGGATTTTTTATTTTTTTATTTTATATTAGGCTTTTGGCCACGAGAAATCGATTGGAAATGGTCACCAGTCTGGGAAAATTCGTTTTCTACGTCTTTTTATTAAATTAAAAAGTGAAATTTGTCCATTTTAAACAATACAAAGCACAGCTGATGCAAATGTTTTCAATGCCATTACAATAATCATCTGCTTTCTTTTAAACTGTATATTTTATTAGAGGTAAGCCTAAAATGTTGTATCTATTTATAGTTACCATGGCAACGAATACATAATAAACATACCCTTTATTTAGTTGTTTATAGGCCAAACCTAAACGATGTTCACGGAAATTAGCAATAATAGTAGTTATTGACGTGAGCGAACTAGGCCCTAGGAATAAATCGATATTGAAATAATACTTTAATTTAGGCCTGACTTATTTCTGAGGCATAGCGTTGAGATTGTGGTTAATCCTTTAAACTGTATTTTTATTACAGGTAAGCCTAATGTTGTATATACCCTTTATTTAGTTGTTTAATGTTATAGGCCTAACCTCAAAACTCAATAATCCAAATTATTGAAATCATAGCCCTGCTTATAATCGAGCTTTTAGCTCGGTCTCCAGGTACTAATTTCTTCATTATCAACTCCTATAAAAGCGAGTGTACGTGGAGTAACATTTAAAGAAGAAATGAATATTCATTTAACTTAATAATATAACAGCTGATTTCACCTCATCTGTAATACGCAAACAAAACCTAGCGTAGATTATACTTTGGGTTTATGTTTACAACTTCGATCAATAATATAGCCTAGGCCTATAATATTAATAACTTCTAAATCATTTGATCTATCAATATGAAATAAAAGGCAATTAAAAGATAATATTTTTATCTTTCTTTTAAATATATATAATAATATACATAAACACAAAATCTTAACAAATATTCCTACACGTTTATAGTCTTTATAATTGTACACATTTACCGAGATAAAAATCCCCGTCTGCATAGTTACGTAGGCCTAGATAAAGTATGTTGTTTAAATACAGTAGTATCTATATATTTTGTATAAATGATGTATTTCTGATGTGTATATAATTAATCCGCCTATGTTTTTTCACCGGGATTCACTAAATTTATTTTTATATATAGCCTACATAAGTTTCTCAATAATGCACTAAAACGTTGTTACGGAATACAATATATCCCATTTAAATAGCATGGGAATCTAGATTTAAATCTGTTTATATCTCTTAGTGACAAAACAGCTGAATTTATATAAATTGGAAAAATCATAAGCACACCTGAATGTGCATTTTTGTATTCACAAATTTTTAATGATAATTTAAGGTACGGTGAGTTATGAGACTAACAATTTACTTAATAAAATTACTACAATATATAGGGGCAATTGCCCCTACAAGCCACTAGTAAGTATAACTTATATATTATTGAATAAATACTAAGTAAACATTTTTATTTTATTACTTTCTCTAGTATTTAGTTTGTGGGTGTTATCGTACTTAAATATATAAGGACTAGAATAACCGACAGATTAATTGGATACACATCAGAAAAATATAATTAAACAAATACTATTTAAAAACAACGAAATTCGCCTTGAAATTACCTATATATGCTGGGTACATTTTAAACTACGTAAGTGTGTATAATTATAAACATAATACTATAGAGTAATACATTTTTAGTAATAACACAATATTAAATATTGTTTTAAACACATTGAACAATTATTGGTATTTTAAAACTTGTATATCATTAATGTAAGCTGTAGATGTATTTTAATTCGTTGAAACTTTTTTTTTTTATAAAATAACTTTGTTTTACTTCGTTCTTCAGAAGAAACTATTATAAATAACAACACATTATATATAAACAGGTCTAATCTTTTACGAGGTTTTTAACGAGGTAAATGTACAGAACCTAATTCTTCTCTGTGAATAAAAGAGTATAGGGCACACACTGTTTGTTTTGTTTGATTTATTAGTCTTATTTAGTGTAATAGTTTTTGAATATTTATTTTGAAGTATGACAGCTGATGGACGAAATCAGCTGTTATATGTTGCTGAACAAATCAAACAATGTAGTGTGTTGCAAGCACTACTGTTACGTAAGGACACTCGCTTTTAAGGGAGTTTAACTATTTGTATTCCGTGAAATATCATGTGCAGTTTAATACGCGTAAACAAAATAACTTTAAAATATTAAGTTTATGTGTTATAGAACTAATGTTTACCATATGACTTGTTTTGAGGTTAGAAGTCTTAGAAAATTTATATTTTTACAATTTCATTTTGTTTACCTCCGCCTTCAGAAGAAACTACTTAAGTCTATAAAAACTAACTGTATAAAACTGGGTGTATACCCTTAGGGATTTTCAACATGGTAAATGTACAGAGCCTACAATTAAATATTTTACTCAAAGACCTGTTGTACATTTTTTGGAAAACAAAACAAAAGATTATTGATTTTAATCGTACATTATTATTCTTATAATATCAAAACAAAACTGTTCGTACACATTTGAAACATAACCTTAAATGGTTCTCGTAGTTGTGGAACTATTACAGCTGATAGGCGAAATCAGCTGTTATTACGTTAAGGTACAAATCAAACAGTACAAAATTGTTCATAGACCTTGATGAGTTGATAAACCCACGAGGAACAATAAGTCAAGTTTGTAATAGAATGTGTTCTATGGTTAAAATTTACAATTTGTTATTAATGTAAAGAAAACACAAATGCACTTAGTAAACTAATCATCTTACAAGAAACATAAGTAGAGATAATAATTTTATTAATGAGAACGGATTTTACAGTTGGAGACGAGTTGGGAATAGCAGGGAAAATATTAAATATACAAAGATATGAACGAGTAGATATAAATGTATCAGTTGGCTTAGTATTTGTTAAATATAGAAATTAGGTTGTGTTTTAATGTTAGAATATAGAATTTATATTCTAGTTTTTATAGTATATATACAACTAATTAAGTTTTTGAATAAAAATATCTTGTTAAGCTGACTTTCAAGGAAGTGCAGACGTCTAATCAGCTGCAGTTAAAACTTACACCACAGTTTACAGGTTCCAGCCAACTTTCTGGCGAATATATAAGAGTTTTCCGCTTATATACAAATTTGGATATTTATAAATGTTTTATTAACAGTGATTTCACCACAGTGCTCATTGAATGTCAAATTAACAGTGATTTATAGGTAAAAGATAGCTGATGAGAAAAGTTAAGCTGAAACAGGCACTACTGACAACCAAACGCTTTATCAGTATTACCATGGAAGTTTAACATTACTTTACCCTTATTACCATGGACGTTTAACCTTACTTTACCCTTTGGTTATGTATAACTTTATTTAGAACCCAAATCATTTACGGAGATTAGTGTAGTGGAACAAATCTGCCAAACTTCTGAAATAAACAAACTGGAAAGTCTTAAAAGAATAGTATGGTTGTGCAAAGCAGAAGCCCTCAGAAACAATTCTGAAGCTGCTCTGGAAGTCTATATTAAGTTCCTGCTTCTATCTATATAACGTCTGAGACGAGGGAGTGTGCGTTTACAGCCTAAACCCACTTATCATTGACGTAAAGTTACAGAAATAATCTCAATATTTCTGATAGTCAAGTAGCACTTAAAACACTGGACTCGGTACACATTTTCCAAGCTTGTCTTTCACCATTATTCAAACTCTCCACCAAGAACTAAGTGGCATAAGGATGGATGATAAGAAAACGTGGCATCCCAGAGAAAGACATTTCCAAAAATCACAATCCAACTTCCATACGACCGTTTTGCTTGAGCCACATTATAGAAACAAAACCGAAGTTTAGTCAAATAACCGGGCACGCACAAAGTTACCGACTACTCATTAGATCATGCATTAAGCTAAATAATTAACTTTAAATCAACGTCAGCTCATAACAGTGTCCATCACTGGACATGGTTACTTTAGAAGACATCTAGCACAGTTGTCGTTTCGACAAACACCCAAAATGACTCTGTGGACAAATTAAAGAGTCTTTATAACACGTTATCTTTGATTTGCGGTATGCTGAACCACAGACGAAGAAGGATTTTTCAAATGCATTAGCGAAGGGACTAATGGAACACCGATTTGATAGGGAAAACCATAGAGCGCACAAAAGATACGTTATTATATCTAAGGCAACAAAGAAATCCCAGTAAACCTAAGCATGTCTAGCAGAAAGTCTCCAATGGAGAAGCAAACCGAAATACAATCTGAATATGAGTAATTCTTTCTTTTTAGAAAGCGGAACAAAATACTGTATTTGTAAAACAAGGATTTACAATAACAACGCAGTTAGAAAATTAATAAATAACGCTGTATTCAAATGTACAAATTATTCTAACGTTTAAAATAAATTTCCAATGTCTATATCGTCGTAAATACTAGCATCAAGGCTTTATTAAATGAAAATAAAAATTTAACAACTGAACTTCAATTATTATGTATTGCGAATTAAAGCTTACACAATTATCGCCACCAGGTTTTAAAGCAATGGATTTAGTTTTCCGTTTTTGTGGAGTATAATTTGTGTTTGCTTTTTAATGAATAAGGTTTAGTTAAACAAATCTGATTTAAATTTGTCTATCAGTAATAGTTAATTTAAAGATAATTAGAAATGTTTAATTATTTTAATTAGTGGCATAAAACTTTATGTCTCTTCATTAAAATACTATTTCATTACTACTAAAATAGGACTTTTAAAATACAATTTAATAATAAATAATACTACAGTTGATATAAATAATATCTTTATTGATGAAACTCATTTACAAGCAATATATAATATACAATACGCATTGAAAAAATGATTTTTATCATGGTATATAAAACAAAAATTGTTGGACAATTTATCCGAAAACAAAACACTTTCACATAAAAAATTTAGTATTTCTTTTCGGAATTAAACTCTTTATGAGTTTTACACAACCAAAATATGTAAAAAACTGCAAACAAGAGTCTAAATAACTTTCCTTTACCAAAGTGATCTAGCGTGAAGTCCAATCTTAAATCTGCATAGATTCACCAAGTGAGTAAAGGAAAGAATAGAACCGCGAAATTAACTTATTAATTAAATTCACTAAACCAGTTTATTTCTATCATTCCAGGAAGCGTTGCAAACTGACTTCTTTTATACAGACTATGGAATTTTAAATTCCTTAAAGATTATCAACACTTTAATAGTATTTATTCAAATATTTTTTGCTCCTGATACAACCTCTTAGTGTACAATGTCTTCTTCCAAAATGATATTACAAAACAAACACACTCTTAAACTAATGTAAGAGTTCTGTGTTAAAACACAATAAAACAACTCAGTTCTGGCTTTAAAAACGGCGCATATGATAAAATTTTTAAGGCAATACAATTATAATAGCTGTCATGACCTGCTCCGTCAGCGTTGAAAATAACGACTATTAACAAACTTGTTCTGCGAACCATTCATTATTTTAGAAAAATTTTAATGTCAAAGAGAATCAGAAATTTAAACAAAACTGTCTCCTATTCTTTTGTGACGACTGTCATGATAGCTCTATAACCTTCCTTACAGCGTGTACCACAGTTTATATTATTTAAAGATTATTTTTACTAGTTTTACTTTCTCACTATATTATAGTATATAGAAAGTACAGTGATCGAAAAAAAATCGATGTTGACATTTTTATGGAATATCCGTTTTGGGAGCCCTGAGTCCAAAAAAGTGTTTTTTTACAAAACGTCTGTCTGTATGTCTGTCTGTAAATCTGTCTGCATGGCTGTACCTAGGCTATACAAAGCTAGAGAGAAAACTATTCGATCGATTTCGAACAAATTTGCACCAGGCATGTCATTTAGACCTGTATAGATGCACGAAAAAAGGCTTTGAACATTTTTGAAAAACAACCCCCTTTTTGGCAAAAAAACCCACAAACAATGAGTTATAATTTTTTTATAAAAAACGGCTCTAACGATTTTGATAAAATTTTGCTTAATTGTAGCCCTTAATGTAACCTACCATAGGCCTATGAAAATAAACGCATCTTTCTAAAAATCCTCGTTTAGCTAGTAATAATAATAATAATAGTAACTGATTTTTGGGGTTTTTTTGGCCGAAATGGGTGTTGTTTTTCAAAAATTTTCAAAACCTTTTTTCGTGCATCCAAACAGGCCTAATTGACTTGTTTGGTGCAATTTTTTTGGAAATCGATGGAATAGTTTTCTCTCTAGCTAACAATAATAATATTTATTAGTTAATTTCCTACTTTAATATCACATCTCCTACCCCACCTACAATTATGAAGTCACAGTGAATCTGTTTAATAATTTAAATATGTTTGTGAGAAAGTATGTGGCAGTTTCTGGTACCGTTTATTATAGGTGTCTCAATCAGATCAAAGAGTGTAGGCTACATCAATCAACAAAACAATACTAACACACTTTTCGAGGCTTAATTTTAACCAGTTAGGCAGTTGTTTGGTTACAAACAATAGCAAAATTATCAAAGTACAACGTTAACCACAAAATAAATAACAGCAATAACCTTATCCACACAATATGAAAGAAAATAAATGCAATAGTAAAATGGTGCATCGCTATCACGCCGCAGTCTGGAGGAAACCAATGAGTCTATAAAACATAATAGACTGACAACATAATATGCTTGACATACCCCTTCCTGTTTTGGTTTATCTTTAATTTATCCTTAAGTATAAATGGTACAATAGCGTAGTTTTAACAATATAGCTTTTTTTTAATCACTGCTCTACCATATTTTGGAAAAATATCGAATGTTAACCGAGCGGTAATACTTAACACTTTAGTAAAATGTTCACCGAAATCTGCTAAATAGTTTCTGATTTAAATGGTAATAAACAAACACCCAAGCTTTCGCCCTTTATAGTATTAATGGATAACGAAAACATACTAATATTGCCTTTTATTAAAATCGAATACACAGAATTTTAAATATTAAAAATTGAATAGAATATAATTTGTATGAACAAATAAATTTGTGTATTTACTATAACATTACAATCTGGAGATTGTTATTTTTAGCGGTAGACAAATACTGACCAAAGCATATTTTGTTGCCAAGAAATATAGGAAAACTACACTGTTATTTCCTGCGCTCTTGTAATTTAATACCCTATGCGCGAACATTTTATAATCTCAAAACAAACCAGACTAAGTCAGGCGGGTTTTGAAGGTGTATTAATCGTAGCTTCAAAGCTAATATGGTAAATATTGTCAAACGTCAAAATAAAATTATTAAGTTTACATATAACATGATTTATAATGAGTTCAACCCTCCTCAAAATGATACAATGCGCTCGATTGTGTTATTGTTCATCTTCTTTTTTTTTTTTTTTTTGTTATTCGTGTCAAATTTGGTTTCTGTGTATTAATCAGTTCTGCGAGTTTTTTTTGTTGTAAGTTTTGTTGGAATAACATGGCAAGCTCTAGTCTCGTAGACTTTTTAACTTTGATAATGCCAGTGATTTTAAAACAATGCATGCATTCCTGTTAGACGATATTGAAGAAGAAAATCACTTTGAATTTGAAGATTTGTATGGTGAATCTTCATAAAAATTGTACCTTATAAAAAAAACAATGAAACGTTATAAATCCAAAGAATCAATCAAGACACTCTAAAAGTATCAAATTTATACATTTTGAACAATCGAGTAATAATTTTACTCCAATTATGCAAACAATTTTAAACATTTTTTTCAATATTTCTGATGTAATTAATTGAACGAAAAACACTTCAGAACAAGTTATTACATGCTAAATTTATTTAAATAATATTCATACAACACAAATAAAATAAGAATAAAATGAAAAGTATCAAATTGATACTTTGAGCCAGTTAAGACACATTTAAATATTGCGCACGACGGAGGGTTAAAATGAACTTTAAGATAACTTAGATTTACTGACAAACATAAACTAAACTAAATTATTTTAAAGTACGAAATCAGCTGTTAGTGTAAATACTACTGAGAAACACCCTGCATGCCAATTTATATGAGTTAGCGTAAACAGCTGATTATTGTACCACCACTGACAATCTTCCATCCATTTGAATAATATTACATATTTTCAATTTAAAGGTATAATATTTTTGTTTAGTATTTATAGAACTAAAAGTCTTTATAATTGTAGGCCTATTGTTTGTAAATATCACTAGCGATAAATTTGATAAACTATGTTCATTAGATAGATATTCAAGCAGAAAATGTACAGTTTTTACTGAACTGTTTCTACAAGTTCAAATTATATATATATATATATATATTGTGAATTAGACTCCACATCATGTTTAACTTTAGAAACGGTTTGGTGCGTGAGAAACCCTAATGTCTCATTTACAGTGGAGTTACATTTAGAGGGCCCTGATAGTGATCGCGTTTCTTGGAGGCATTTGCTAAATGTTAAGATATTGCATTTACAAATAGCAGAACATATCACATAAACCCGCTTTATAGAAATATTTTGGACCAATAGAGAAAAGTTATCAATGCCTTTACAATACAAGTACTGCAGATGTTAATACAAATATTTCTGAAGTTTAACAATTCTCTCACATCTCAACTCTACCGGGTTCAATATAGGCCTACTATCTAAACTCAATATACTATCATGACTCTCTAAATAAGAATTATGTAAAAATAATTAGTACCAATTTAACGAAAATGCATTTATCTACTAAATAAAATAATTTGCAGGTTTATTAAAATGGAATTATTTGTAGAAACAATAGATCAAAGAACGGCGAGTCCTATGATATCATAATTCGACCACGCAGCTGAACCGCTGACGTGAGTTGTGCAAATTTCCAAAATTAAGTTTATAGGCGTATGTTTTAGGGTTTTAACCAACAATTTGGGTAATAGGACTATTCAAGACAGTGCTGAATAGCTGCAAAATGCTTCGCACGCCATTCCGCAAATTGGGAGTATCTTCAATACACAAAGCATTGCGTGCTTCGCACGCCATCAACCGTATTGGGAATATGTGCGACACACAAATCATTGCGTGCTTCGCACGCCAATCCCCTTGTTGGGAGTATCTTCAATACACGATGCATTGCGTGCTTCGAACGCCAACCCCACGGTAGAATCCACCACATGGCTTTGAACCGGGTACTTCTATGGTATTTTACGTTTTGATCAATTTTGGGGAAACCAAGCGAGCTTTAAGGTCGCGTAAAAAAACAAAATGTGCAGAATATCATCCTACATTTATATTTGTAGAAAACCCTCTAAAAAAATCGTTCTTGTAGGAAAAATCTCGGATTTTTTTGGCTAACGAACTCGTCCGAGTGACGTAGACAACCAACATGTGTACCAAATTTGAACCAAATCGGACTTAAAATGCGGCCGCTAGAGTGCAAACACATATTATATACATATATATATATATGATTTTTAAAAACACCCCAAAACGTGTTCTGGGGACCATGATCGGTGCTCATTTGCTACTCCCGATCTTGGGTCTTATTATAAGGGCCACTGCAATAGCTCATTTTTCCTATGAAAATTCGCTAATAACCCCAAGTAATATAATGTAATTAACAAATAATATTGTTCCGATTATTTACAATATTTGGGATTACATCTGTTTTATGAAGCATTGCTATTATTGCATAGCTGTTAAAGGAACTGTTTCAATAAAACTATAATAAATTGTGTTTTTTTTATGTGTTTTGTGTTTGAAGAAAGTTAAATACCAGTTATTTTACACCGTTTCACTTTTTAACTTATAATATTAGTACTAAAAACAGAAGTTTCAATGAAACTATGTACTCTTTTTTAAACATAGTTTTGTTTTCTGTAAACATAGTAACTTGGGATAACACTATTTTGCACACAGAAAATAACTGCAAACATTTGAGTCTCCAGAGTTTTGTTTGTGTTCAATAAGAAGTTCCAAAATGTCGATGGCTTTGTGACATGCACTATATTCACACACTATGTACACTACTTACTAATCGCTGATTGTAAATCATCTGTATTTGATGGACACAATCAAGGAATTTTCATTTTACTGTCAAAACTTTCCTCGTATATCATTTTGATATATTTGTAATGGTTTAGCAAGCTGTGAAAAACCTAGAAGTATTTATGTGAATTTATTTCAGTTCTAACACAATTAATCAGCTCCTTTTACATAAATCGTAATTTTAACAGATGAGACATTGCTTATGTCACACAAAAGTCTGTTAATACAGTAAAAGTGCGATCTCAATTTTAATAGTAGTTTCAATAGAATGAGAAAGTATTTTTCTTATTAACTAGAAAATATTTTAACCAATGTTTGGACCAGCCCTCACTTTTTAGGGCTTAAGTAAACATGAAATTTATGTCGTTTTGGTGTCAAAACAGCGTTTTTCATTTATCCCAAGATTTATAAATATATTAATTAATATACTTGCTTTTCAAAATTACTGAAAAGGTGTTGAATGAATAAATTTTCCATAGATCTGTTCTCGGAGAGTAAGAGGTAAGACATTTACTAATTTAATATGAATCATATGTGACTGTAAATAGTATACCAGTATGTTATACAGAGTAATGATTAAAATTTAAAAAAAAATGTGGAATGGACTTTAGATTGCATAACTAAGCATAACTTGAAAGCAGAATCAAAGATGGATCTACAAATCATATTATTCCTTTATCTATGTTAAATGTGTTCCACCATCTTAGATCCTCCATGCTGAACCAAGTAAGATTATTTCTTTTAAGAAAGGTGGTCATGTCATATTTAATTTGAAATCTGCAAGAAAGAATATTGCGAAAGAAATTAGAAATAAATTACATCGTTTTTGAATTATAAAAATTCCAGCAGAATTTATCCAACCACGAAATGTATGCGTAGTAATAACCAATACAACTACAAATTAAAATACTATGGTAACTGATAGTATATACTTTAAAAATTGCAATATTCAGTTTTAAAATGTCAATACATATTTTCAGTTATAAATTACTAATACACAATTTAATGTTGAATGCTTTCAAAATTTAAAAGAAAAAGCAATAAACAAACTTCAACAGTGCGATTTTAAAATGTTTTATATAACGCGATTGATTCATTATTGCAACCAATATCTAGAAAACAAAGTTACTTATCAACAATAATTTTCTACTATTGTTTTTCGTGCCAAATTTAACATTAAAATTACGAATCACATATCCATATCCTATTAAAAAATTTAGTTTTCTACAAATGGCGGGTCTTATATTGTCAGATTTATTTAAATTAAATTAAAATATTAATTTGTTAACATTATGTTACACTTAACCAAATTTATATTTTATTTACTAATTCCGCGAAAGAATTTATTACTTTTGAAGTGACAACTTCAATAGGCGCACCGCTTCCAAAAACATTTAAAAATTTTGCCGGGAGTGAATCGGATTTTATGCGACACGCTCTACTATAGTATATAGTAAACATGTGTATATAGCACAGGATATACTTGGTAATACCTTTGAAATGGACATTGTGCCTCCTCATTGCATAAATAGTTTTAAAATAGTTTACTTGGTAACACCACTGAAATAGACATTGTGCTTCCTCATTTCGTAATTCGTTTTAAAATAGTTTACTTGGTAATACCTCTGAAATGGTTACTATCCTTTTCATTTTGTAAGTTGTGTTATTTTTATTTTGTCACATTTAAAATTGAAATCTAAATAATTTAAAATTACATAAACAAGATTGTCTATATTCAGGACAGTTTTCACTTCTGTCGGCAGTCCCACAACTGCTTTTTTAAAATTGTTTTGTCTAATTTACATATATTTTATTTTGTGTTTTAATATTTGTATGTAAACATTTTTGATTTGAAGGGGTCAAGATGACACTATCTTCTTCCCAAACGTAAGTCTAAATTGTCAATACAAAATAAAATATTAATTTATAATCAGATTTTGAAACCTGTCTGGGTTTACGGTATACAACTCTGGGGTTGTGCCAAAAAATACCACATTAAAAAGATCCAAACTTTTCAAAATAGAGTATTACGGAACATGGTCAACGCTCCATGGTACATTCGAAATATCAATTTACATAGGGATCTTGGAATTCCAGATGTTTTTACTGAAATAAAAAGGTTTGCTGCGAAGCACGAATCTCGTTTGAAACATCATGTAAATGAGGAGGCAGTACAACTTCTTGACAACTGCGATTCAATCAGAAGACTGAAGAGAACAAAACCTTTTGAGTTGGTCTAAGTGTTTGGTTGTTGGTGAACATTGTGTGATATAATAACTTTAGGTCACTGGTGGGTGACTTATTGGATGTTAGATACAATTTAGAGGCAAATTGATGGTTAGTCTGTAAGACTAGTTTTAATGTATAATTTGAAATTAAATAAATATATCTAAATAAAAAATTAAAAAATCTTCTTCCCAAAATAAAGGTAAATTATTAATTCTCTCTTTCTCTCTCCCTCCCTCCCCCCTCTCTCTCTATCTCTCTCTCTCTCTCCCTCTCTCTCTCTCTCTCTCCCCCCCTCTCTCTCTACATCTGCCTTTATCTTCTGTTTTATTTTATTTTTTAGTCTCTTTACTAGCTTCAAGTATTTTGAATTTGTGTTTTAGTTAGTTGTTCATTCGTGTATACATTATTTACATCATTTATAACGATACTTTTCTTTGAATTCAATCTGTCTACGGCGCAATCAGTTAGTACGTCACATAGTTGGCTACTGTTGATACACATAAGTTATGACATGTTTCACAATATGATTCACAAATAATTCACTAAGCTAATCGACAGTCTTCATTAGTTAAACTGGCATAAAGTACATCAAACGTCGACATAAAAACATATTTTATTCCTACATAAAAATATGCTAATAAAAACGATAAATGATAAATATAACGTTTCACATTATTTTGATGAAGGCAAAATAAAATATTAATATCTAAAAGAGTTAATCCCAGTACTTTTAATGGGTTTTAACTGTTGCTCTAAACTTTGATACATTAATATTTGATATTTCCTTAAAAAAAACAGCTTTAATATGGAAACATATTTCTCCCTCGCTTAAATTCATACACCCATGCAAGTAGTAGGCCTATGTTTTGTTGGCATCCTTTCCAATATAAAAGCTTTTAATGCCACATTACGCCAGTGTGTATTCCTAAAGTTATAATGTGATTCTACAAGTAACACTGACTCGTCATCAAAGTGTTTTCACGTATTTCTATAATTATTTCGTTCCTTTTATCTATACACGAAATATTTAAAACATATAATGCACATGTCTAACAGTAGGCCTACTTGTAATATATTTTCTATGATAATTAAAAAAACTTAACATTTTTAAACGTAGTCTTCTGCAAGCTCTATATATTTTTGAAACTTGGACGTAACATTTTCAAAGAAGTTTTGGGATTTAATCGTTAAGATATTGCGCACGTGAATCTCGGCTTTTATTTTGGCTTTCGTCTATCATAACTTTAATTTTCCTCACTTTTTCATCCACCCTTAAACTAACTGGTCCAATAAAGTGGTCCCTCTGTCCCCAAACTTTTCCTTCAACCGTGTCAACATGTCTTATGGTTTGACTCCTTTCTTTGTTAAAAACATGATTGTAGTGCCACAGATGATTGAATCTCTTGCTCACTCATAGCTACTATGAGTTAAGAAACAGAGTGAAACGACCCAACAAACGTCTCCTCGAGTTGTCTAAAGCGTTGGAGGTGTAAATGTTTCTAGTAAAGTACTCTGCCAGACAACCGGGTACAGTCTGAGGAATCGAGGAGTAAAAGCAAAAGTCAGGGTTCATATTTTAACTCACCCTAATGTAGACAGTACGCAGATTTTAAGTAACATTTTACTTACCAGTTCAAAATACATGTGGATTGAAATTACTTAAATTATTTCACCTGTAAAACAACTCATATTGTTTTGATACATTTTAGGAGAACAAGCAGATGTAGTGGTAAAATGTATTGTTTCCGTGTTGTTAAATTAATGACACATTTTTACAGAAAATCCTAAATTTATTAAGTCAAACATTAAGGAATTTAACAGAACCTTTCATTGAACATAAATTACAGAAATTCGGTAGCATGTTCAAATAAAATTCTTTGTATCGAAGTTAGGTAATGTATGAAATGTGCATTAACCTTAAAGACGAACAATGTAAAATGTATTTGACTAAATTCGATAGACTTGTAAGTATAAAGTTCTCTATGGTTTGTTGACCCCTGATCTAGTTGTATATTATTGGGTGATAACCATTTTAAACAATTATAATATTAAAATAACTACTAACATGGTAATCATAATCATTAAATTGTATCTGTTGTAAATAAAATTTTAAAGTATATCCACAAAGATATTCCATAATTTGAATGATGCTTTCCAAAAAGCAAGCCCATATGAATAAAGTAACTAAGTCAAGTCAATAAGTGGACAGTAACCGTTGATGTTTTAATTAGTTAAACCCATACAATCTTGTCACCGTATCAACATTACACTCTGAACGGTACTATGCTCTGGCTAGCTCTGTGGTGTCTATATGACATGACATTAAACCCTTAGATTTATACAAAATTTCAATAGTTATTTAGGATTTATGTTAAACGTATTTAGGCTGTAATAATTTGTAAGTAAATATTGTTTTAAAGTGAAATTTTAATGGTGTTATTATTTATGAATAGTTTCGTCCATTTGCCTTCGTACAAAAAGAATACTTAATGTTTTATTATCAACAAAACCCTAAAGGTAAAACATAAGTAAACTAAGTGGTCCATTTAAATAGGGAACCAGCTAAAAATTTATGGAACCCATGACTAGAATACTACATTTTATTAACATTTTTAGTTAAGGCATGTCAGTCACATGTATAAATATTTTTATTTCTTGGTAATTTAGTTATGCTTTTCTAACTTCTTTACTTAACTATAGGTTCGAACAATGAAATTGTGTTGGAGGTTTTAACTAAATCAGACTGGATGAGTGCATTTTACCCTCTCAGCCACTCTGCATATTATTTAAAGCAATATTTATATAAGATTATCTTGTTTGTAGTCGGTTTGATTGTTTATGTTATATATTTTCATTTAATCTAGTTTTCTTTTGTTATTACGTATTAGTTTCTCATAAAGATATTAAGGCAGTTCATATTTTCTTATATTAATTAAACTTATTTGATGTTTCTATCTATTGTAATATTTCTATTATAAGATAATTAAAAGAGGACAAGCCGAAATGGTAAAATACGAGGTACCACCTTGAAACTATGGTTACCGGCGGTTCGAGGGTTTAGGTACAGCCTGAAGAAGAAAATGGTGGTTAGGATTGTTTCTAAATTATTACACTAGGCCTATACTTATTTCTCTTATGCATTTTTCCTCACGTACATTAGAATACGTTATTTTGTTTCCCATATACATTTCGTCAGATGTATTTCTTTAACATAGTTCAAGTGGAATTAAGATTAGGTTATTGGGTTTCTATAAACCACTGTTTAAACTCTTCATTCCTTATGACCAAAAACGGTATTTCGATAAATTGAAATTGTAAAGTAAAAAATCTGAATTACTTGTATAATGCATCATAGTACGGTGCGTTCTCAACAGGAACGTTTGAGGTTATTGCCCAAAAAATACCTCCCAATGGTTGTATCGTACTTTGAAAGTAACCTAGTCTAAAAATAAATATTTACTAATAATTTTGCAAGTTAATATTAGGCACGATCAAGATTTAACCTATATTGCGTTTTAAACTCGCTTAATTTATTTATAAAATCTTAAATACTTGGTCATTCACTTAAAAAAACTCAAATATGATATTGATTTGGTTTAGGTATGAATATCATGTAAGGTTTTAACGATCATGTATTATATTTTTTGTATGGCGTGTTTGTTTTCAGTCCTTATTTGTTTCTGTTTTCATTTAGCTAAAACACATTAAAACTTATACATATTCTAATAGGTTTTGTTTTCTTGTTTTAAGCTCATTTATTCTTATTATATTTTATTACATTGTGAAGGCTACAAAATTACACAATTTGTATTTTTATTCTCCTCTTTTTACTTTAGTCTAATACAGACTCCAAGAAATCTAAAAAGTAATTTTTGTTTATACACGCAGACTTCCCTCACTCCCAACCTAATCAAACTAAACCTTTCATATTATAAAAACGAAGCTAATTAACCGTCATAAATTTGTTATAATTTAGTAAATGAAACATCTGTAAAAATTATCGGTAGTATAATTATAAATTATTTAGAATTTAAATAAAATCATTATTTACAAAATCAACTCTACTAAATTCACAAGTATTATTTCACAGATAATTTGGAGTACCCTGACCATGGGCCGAGCAAACCATAATCACCATCTAAACAACAAAACCTGTACGTTAATTTAGTAATAAAACTAAATATTTATAAAACCGACTGGGGTAGAATGTACTATTACATACATCTAAACCAAATTGATGAGTTAATATTAAGTACTATGTTTTGAGGCATTAAAAACCAAACATGAGTACACTAGCAAAATATTAACTCTGAAATGTGAAATAAACGAGCTCCAGTTAACCGCAAATGTAAATCACTGTTCAAACAGTGTGCATTCATTCGGAATGTTAAAGTTAATAATGAAAACATCAATATTTGCAGTAAATAAACATTAATTCGTTTTCTAAAAACTCATGCTATTTATGCAAGCTGCCACAGTATTGTTTTCATTACAACACATTTTGGGAGGGTTTCTGGATCACACGTCCAAGACTAGTAGAGTTGAAGACTAAATATGAAAATTTACTTAAAAATCACTTTCTAGAATGGGATTTTGCTAACGATTAATAAATATATATTTTGTCCAATTAGGCCTATCACTTAGAAGTAACACAAATATATTTTAACCCTGGTGCTATATAAATAGTCAGGGCGTCCCATTGTGTCTGACGATCTTGCAGGGAACCAGTTAATCCCCCTGGCGTGCTCCTTACGAAATGGTAGTTCCACGAGTGACTCTTTGAAGTGTGAGACAACTTGCGCATCTTAAACCATACTTAAAGAATCTAAAATACTCTTAGCGTTACTCGAAACAATTGAGGGGCCATCTAATTAACTCAATCCGACACTTCTATTCCTATTACTTCTGTGAATGTATCAAGGATAAAGTTTATAAACAACCCTTGCCGGCTTCTTTCGCTGAGTTCAGAGCAAGAATCTATCCCACAGTGGAGGACATTCACTTTAGATGGAATGCCTGCAAAAATAGTAATTGCAGTTACTTTGAATCTAACCATAAACTACAAGAATTATATTGTGCTAAACATATTACTGTACATCAAAATTATCACTTTGAGTCTGTCAATAAAAATTTATATGAATTTAAAAATATGTGAAGTCTGTTTGGAAGCATAAAAATATAAAACAAAATATTTACTTATAATATTATATTTTACTAGGGGAAAACCCTGCGTGCTCTACACGCCAACCCCGTTAGAACCTTCTATACACATAATCATGTTATGTTTTCTTTATAATAAATGTGTAGGATTAATAATGACCCCAAAGCTAAGACGGTAAATAATATTAAATGTTCAAATCAAATTTTTTAAAATATTTTTTAACAGCAGGTATAATAAAGGTTAAAAGAACCAGCAAGGCTCAGGACTGCACTTAAATAAAAACCTAACCTAAAAGTTTGAAATACAAAAAATTATTTCAAAGTTTGAAATCAGCTGTTAATGGAAATACTAGACTAAACAGCGGTTATCTGTTATTTTATTCAATTGGTTGCTATGGTAATAAATGTAAATACATGTTGGTTTATCAGGCTAGAATAAACCTAAGATTTTTTTCCTACTAAATTTACAAATATTGAAATATAAAAATGTTTTTATCAAAATGAATTATAGCCTATGTTAGTGTTAAGACTCAGGGATAGTGTTGCTTTTTATTAGTAAAACTATTTTTTCAATCGGTTCAGTAGTTCCAGAGATTACCCCCTAATACAAAGAAAAAAAAGAAAGAACTTTACCTCTTTGTAATATTAGTGTAGATAAGCTTCTAGCTTATTTTCAACTATTTTGAAACTATACAAACTGACTTGGTTAAAAAATAAATAAATATATATATACTTAGATTTTTGTAGGTTTTTAATACCTAAGTGTGTTAAAAGAAAGTTTAATATTTGCGAAAACTTTCGAAGTTTTTCTGGAATCTTAAAGTTAAATAGATTTTTGACCAATGAAAAACTTTCTTTGCTTACTTAAATAGCAAAACGTTCAAATTTGTTCAAGAAATGAAAATCTCTTTTTGAAAAACACTGTTCTTATAAGTGGGATTGGATTGCAATATAGTACAGCAAAAAAAGTTTCCGTGGTAACATTGCCTCAAAATAAAATCATTTTATATTTACCAGCTGATTTTCTATGCAGTTTGTTTGGCCTTAAAGCAATTCAATTTTTGTTAGTCGCAAATATTTTTTTACATATTAATAGTTTTCCTACAACTATGTCAACAAAATTTATTTTCGAATCAAAAACAGGCTCAAAATGTTTTCATTACTACTCAGCGAAATAACAATTTTACTGCATTTAATTAGCATATTTTTAATGTGATTGTGCATCACACGCTGAATAAACCAGCTGATTCAGGTTAATTATGGTGAAGTCATTTACTCACTGAACAATAAACTAACCTCACAGTAACGTATTCATTCTTATAATTAGGCCTAAAGCAAAATGTGGCTAATGGATTCATCAAAGTCTGGCTTTGTTATTTAAAACTATAAAAACTTACTTTTCATTTAACAAAATATAGATAACAGTAAATAACAAGTCAATTATTGTTCTATATACAATATCATTATTACACAAGTTTTGTTCTGCAACATGACTTAATAGTTGTTTGTACAGCACTAACATAGAATAGTAAGAAATACAATGTATACTGAATTTTTATGGAAAATTGTGTTTTTAATTCAAGTGTAAAGTGTGTTTATCGCTCTCCAAAAATTACTGAACTGCAGGAGTACACACATAAGAATTATTTATTTAATATTTGACGTCAGGTTTTTTCTTGTAAAAAGTAAAATATTTTCTTCATGCAGTTTGGCTCTTATTACATTTTTACAATCAAACCATGAATGAAATTTGCTTTGCAGCACCAATTAGTCACGTAGATGGTCCCAAAAAGATATTGTGAAAACAATGTGTATTAATTTCAGGATTTAATAGTAATAAAAGTACAAAGCATCAAGTCAAACTCAAATAGATACATTGGTATCGTCCTTTATCATACATACAACAGATTCTAGTTAATCACAAGTTTAACTGTCTTAAATAATTAGACAAACTTAATAAACTTCAAACAGTATTCGCTTCGAATTTTCCTGAACCTCATACAAGAAGGACGGTGTACGTGCCACTGTAGTCCTCTACTATATTACAGGATTCTACTTCAAGGAAATGTTGCTCCTTAGCTGCAATAATATACAAGCTTTATATCTGGGATTATGTTTGAAGCAGATAAACTTTTACTCCAGCAAAGTTAACTTTGTCCAAAGTATAAATTATTTGTTTTCTTAAACCAAAATACTTTCCATTTTCCTAAATTGTCTGGAATAGTTTTTTATTCAAGTTGACTAAAGTATGGACAGCTGGATGTTTTACAACGCTTGTTAAGATTTTATGTTGAAAACTCACGTAACCAAAATTTGTATTTTATTAAATAAATTATGCTACATAAAACCAATTACCATAGTTGATAAACTGTCAATTATTGCACTAAATTATATGAAATCCAAAAGCATAAAACAGAACTTTTCTCCCTTTATGAAGGTTTAGAACTGGTTAAATACTCGTAAGGGAAAAAATATATTTCTTAACCTTATGGTAATGCATTGTTTCAAATATATTTAGCAATACAAATAATATTTGTGTGCATATAGGAGAGGTTTTTCACCAAAAAACAACTGTTAAACATTGTCAAAACTTGTATTTTGTTCTTGCTTGTTTTTGTCCGAGTATATAAAATGTCATTAAAATCCACTTTTAGTTACTTTTCAAGGCAAAGAAAGATCTAACAGACACACAAACAATAGAAGGTGGAAACACATAAATAAGAAAAACGTTTACTTAAAAAAATATGCCATTTTTATAGATGATTAATACCTTAACAATGTTAACATTTAATTATATTTCACGTTCTTTCACAATTTGGTAAAACTGACTGCATCGTCTTTGTCAAACAAGGCCGTCCAGAAATAATGCGTAAAATAGTGTTGTTGTTTTTAAAAAAAAATCCAATTGGTTAGGGTGTGTTTATTATTTAGTTTGATTTTATCTTTAGAGGTGGTAGGCCAGTCGGTAGGGGTAATTTTAGACCAAAAGTTCTAGGCTTTTACAATACGGCAGATTTTTTGTACATTAAAGTATGTAGATTAACATAAAAAACGTTTACCAGTTTATCGATTTCCCAAAGTCGAAAAAAAAATCGATTAACATTTGTTTTTCGATTATCCTTAATATTTCGAACTGGGATGAAGATAGAGAAACATAAAAAACCACCGTGTAGGGGAGGTATTTGTCAGTAAAAAAGGTCATATGTATTTATTTCGTCCGAGCAAAGGTTTGTCTGAAAAATTTCGATAATGCAGATATGTATTTTGCAGCAGGGGAAATCTCATTCATATATGAAGCGTTGGCTCATTCTAAATTGGCTGAATTTTAATATATCGAATTGAAACTTGACATAGGAGTTAAAATATATATTCTAAACATGTATGCTGAGTCTCAGCTTGTTATCTTGAAAATTACCCGATCTAGAGCCACTTGACTTATCAATGGGTTTCTCGATTTTAGGAGTACCGGACCCACCACTCATTTTAAACAGCTCCAGTTTAGAAAATTTTCAAAATATCAACCTGAAATTTTTTTTACAAGTTAAATAAATAGATTCAAACAAGATCAAGGAGTATAAACCTTTTTTATTATTTACTTTTCAAAGCACAAGTAACTAAAAAAATGTCGAAAATGGATTTTTTTTGTGTTTAACGTCCTACTGTTTTGACAGTGTCGAAAATGGAGTCGTTGAATCCAAAGGTGTTATAGTTAAAACGAGATAGGTAAAACAGAAGACTATTTTCAAGCACCTCGTTTTTAAAGAATATTTATACGAATAAACGAATAACGAAAAAAATGTTAATCGATTTTTTTTCGTCTTTGGGAAATCGATTGACTGGCAAACTTTTTTTATATTTATCTACATAGGCTACTTTAAGGTACTTATTGAAAAATCAGCCTTATTGCAAATTACTGGTAGTTGTAACCTACACCGACTGGGCTAAGCTGTCTATCCGGTGTAGATTAAATTACAGGTGTTCCCAAATTAGGCAAACCAATTTTTTTTATATAAATGTTAATTATATGATAAAATATTATAAATCATTTAACATTGTATTTTCTTCAAGTTACCAGAATAGAATTTTTGTAGTTACAAAATAGAAATGAATCCGTTTAGTGAATACAAATTAAACACTAATAACTTTTGTATTATTGATGACCCAAACAACACCCAAAACAAAAGTTCTATTGATATATCCTTACCACGTGATATTAAATGAGTCCTGTTCTATAAAATTGGACCTTATTAGGTTTACAGATAATTTTTCTAAGGACAGGTAAAACACGAAAAAGGTACACAATACCGATTTTGTTTATCACATATTTTTTGCTTCTAACGTATCTTCTCTATAATATATGATGCCTACTTTAGTTTCTATCAGTTTAATTATATAGCCTACTAAAAACTCCCAAAACTGTACACTTCCAAGAAAAGTACCCACGGTTATTCTAACTACAAAGTGCCTTTTACTTCTCAATATTTAACCTTAAGTCTAAGTCTTTTTATTTTTACGTATATTTTATCCTTTCTGTTTTGTTTTTTGATGTTTGTAATTGATAGTGGGAAAACTGCATAAAGAAGACAAACTATCAATGATATTATACAATTACAGAATCTGTTATGGATCAGATTAATGAGCATTTTACAAGTATTTATTAATTTATTTTAAAAAAATTTAAATTTTAAATCTATAAATATAACAGACTGCTATATTATTATACTGGCTGGCCCGACCCGGCTTTGCAGGGATAGACAAATCAAAGTTAAATGTATATTAACAAAAAATATATTATATCAATAAATATATTACACTATGTATTTCTTATGGAGATTTTTAGTAACTTTGCCCCCCCCCCCCCCAAACTTCCCTAAAATTTAGATTTTTTTATAAACTCTTTCTTAGCGAGCACTTAGGGCCCTAGAGGAAGCTACATAATAAATTTCATTTCAATCCGTTAGGTGTTTCTTCTTAGTAACTTTGACCCCAAACCCCCCCTAAAATTTCGAATTTTTTAAAACCCTTTCTTCGCGAGCACCTATGGCCCTAGGGGAAGCTACATATCAAATTTCATTCCAATCCGTTCCATGGGTTTAGAGAAATCGTAATTTTTTAACTTTAACCCCCTCAAACCCCCCTAAAGTTTCTAATTTTTTTAAACCCTTTTTTAGCGAGCATCCCTAGAGGCTAGAGGAAGCTACATACCAAATTGCATTCCAATCCGTTCAGTAGGTTTTGATAAATCGTGATTTAGTAACTTTGATCAACCCAAAACCCCCCTAAAACCTCGAATTTTCGGAATCCCTTTCTTTGTGCGCGTCTAGAGCCTATAAAGAGTATTAGTGAAAAATTTCATGTTTTTAGGCCTCATGGTTTTGGAGAAACTGTGATGAGTCAATGAGTCAATGGTATTTGGGTTTTTTAAGTATAGATTATTTATTTGATATATTATTATTATACAATTATACAGTATTAGTAGTAAAATATATGGGATAATGTGAATAAAAAGAAAACTTTAGGTATTTTAATCTTAACAACTTAATTTTGTACAGCAATTAATAATTTTTATATTTTTGTAGTTGTATATTAGTATTTCTTGAATTTAAAAAAGCAAAATAATTAATGATTTATTGTTATTGGAACTATTAAATAATACTACCACAAAGTAGTTCTAATGATAATTGTAAACTAAAAATATACAGTCATTTAACTCCTATATCTTAAATATCCCAAAGAAACAAAGTTTATACTTAGGCCTACATTTACCTTCAAAAATGTTTTTTCATATTTTCTTCTTTTAAAGTTTTAGAAATAATAACTAATATAACTACAGAGTTGGCTACACAGAACATTTCAACTCAGACTCCTCTATAGGAACGTGTAAGAAATGTTTTGAAGAATTTTAAACCTCATTCAGGTCACATAATATTGCCATCATAACCAATATAAACGTTTCTGAAAAACAAGGTTTTATAATTTTTTTTTAACAACCTCTCTTTGTAAAAATGTTTTTTTTGCTCCCTTTACATACATATAAAATTGCAGGTTGCCTGAGTTTTCATGTCTGTTAGGAGCTCAAATATACAGATGTTCTGCAAAAGTATGAATGTGTTGTACGCTTGATGAATACGTGTATTCTTGATTGACTAGCTATAATTCTCTTAATTTATTTATTGTTTTTAAGGAGAATTTATTTTGTTTTTGTGTCTTAAAAATGTTTTTTAACATCGTTCTTGTAACAAGAATACTTTGCCAGATTGAAAATGATGAATTTTACAAGACGTCATCAGGCAGTAATGAATACTAGTTTATGTTTCTATTAGTAGCATTGCTCATATCCGCTCGTTAAGATTACTTTCCCAAGTGCAAAGCCCTAAACAGAATAATTTAATGAAGGCGTTCTCAGGGAACAGAAGAAAGAATTTAATTCACTGAAAGGTAAAGTTTTAGTGTATCTGAAAAGTGTGTTACTACGTTGAATAATTTATTTAAAAACTAACCTTACTTAAGTATTTTTAAATTTAAATCAACTGGATTTTATTGTATTACAAAAATTGTATAAATAGTGCTTAGTTTCAAAAGATTTTGGCTAGATTTCCTATAAGTTTATTGAAATATTAGGTTATTTAATACGCGTTAACTTGGAAGGGAATATAAAATCCTGGGTAACGTAACAGACAAAAACTAAGCATTACAGCTCAAAAGTCAAGTAGAAAATGACTACAAAAGTTTTGAATTTGAGGATTGTACTTTCTTAAAATTAATTAAGCCTACTCCACACTAATGTGAAATTAGTCTTGAGGTTTAAATTAGCTAAATATTAACTAAATTGGGCCAAAAATACAAAATTTGTAAAACAGAAAAGTTTACTATTAATGTTAGTAAACAAGTATTGGACACAAAGTGCTAAGTTTCGACTGTTATATTTTCAACGGCATGTAAAACTTTTATAGATTTTATATTTGTTTACCTATTAAAGGAATTCGACAAATGTATCTATGTCAAGCATTTTAACACTCCGGTGCTCGCGTTATGTATTGTAACGCGAGTGCTCGCGCGGAGTGCTGTCGTTACTCCATTTTGTTCTGTGGTTTTTTCCTGTTATTGTGTGTTTTTTTTATTTTGCACTTACGTTTAAGATTAATAGGTGTTATACTACACACACAATTTACAAAAACAAATACCGTATTTATTTACATATATTTTCAAAAAAATTCAAACATTTCTGTTTAGAAAAAGAATTTTTGAAAAATCTAAACTAACTTTGACAAAGTAAAAATTATACTGGTAAAAACATAAAAAACTGAGCTTTTATATATTTTACAAAACAATTTAAAACATTGCAGTTTAGAGAAAAGAATTTTTGAAAAAATCTGAACTAACTAGGCTACGACAAAATACTTATATCGGTAAAAATATAAAAAAACTGAGCTGTAACATAATGTTACAAAAAAGTTTAAAACATTGATGTTTAGAAATATAATTTTTGAAAAAATGTAAACTAATTATGACAAAGTACTTATTATATCGGTAAAAATAAAAATAAAACTGAGCTTTCTTGAACAACAAACTATCAGGATTCGAGCTTTACCTATTCAGTACACTCTGCACACACACTTTTCAAACACACCCACTTGTTGCATTTGAAACAGGACTTCCTCGCTCTGCCGCAGAGGTAACATTTCCCTTGTACAGCTGTTCTCTGAGGTTGAGGCTGAGGTTGACCTGCTCCTTCGTCATCCAGTTTTAACAGATTTTTGTAATTGTTAGTGTACCAGACAATTTTTGATATCATATCATCGTCAACCATATTCAATAAAGCCTGTTGAGGTGTTTCAGCAAACCTAGCATTACCTTGCGGTCCGGGTCGGTGGAAGACTGGAATTATATTGTGTCTAGGAGTGTGGGCCGTGCGTGGTATTTGTGGGTTGATGTGATTGGTTGATTGTGGGTTGACCATCTTGATTTTCGGTCCTTTCCTAAATAAAATTCAATATTTTCAAAAGGGACTTGCAGTGGATGTTGTGGATGGGCTTGCGGAGGTTCTGCCTCTGGTACCAGCTCTTCATGTGTTTGAATTTCTGTATCATTTTCAGAAATATAATTTTCATGATCACTAACATCTTCAGAGTCAGAAAGGCCTTCAACTTCGGGTCTGGGGTGATTGTGTCCTTCAACATAATCTGTTTGTAGTTCATCAGTGTCTTCCTCACCAAGGACAATTTCATTGTCATCCTCTGTTTCAGCCAACCAACGCCGTAACTATTCATGGTCATCCATTGTTTCTCACCACTTATATTCTTGCAGAAAAAAACTAACTTTTTATGTAAAAAAAAACTATGTTAATCTTCTTTCACTAAAATGAAAACACACGTTACTCAGTGAAAACACTGGAACTCGGATGCTCGCGCGGAGTGCAATGGCACTCCAAATACTGCACCACTTGAGAAATAATTCACCCGGCAGCTGCCACTACACTTACAGGTGCCAGAGATGGCAGGGGGAAGGTAGATGACCGCTGAAGGCCATTCGAGTTGCCAATTGCGCTTTGCAAACAAAACAAACTCTGCGCGAGCACCGGAGTGTTAAGAAATCACTTTTCCTAATTAAAACAAATTTTAATACCATTAGTTCACTGATTATATTTTTTTTATACAATTTTGTTTATTTAAAATTGCAAGGAACAAAACTTACACTACCTTTCAAACTCTGGTATGCTCCAAATATTTCGACCTTACTCAACTTTACAGAGATCTGCCTAAACGTGTCATTGTTAAAGAACACAGCTTCCCACTAGAGTCGGCTTTAATTTCCTGTATTTACTTCTGTAAGAGAGGTTTCAGCTTTGCAATCAGCTGTTGTAAGACTTCGTGACGTCGCTGATACCGAACAACAACTCTAAGTAACACTGTTTAAATTTTGTATACTATGCAATTCTCATTTGAATGCCTTAATGTAGTTTATGTTTGTCCCATGTTTGAACGTTTATAGGCAATTTGAGTTTAGTAAAATGTGTTGTAATGCATAATGAACTGTTGTTTGCGATTATTAAATTCTTTCGATGAGAGTGGCACAGTAGTTAAAGGCGTTCGTAAAGTCGACTACGGTTGGAACCTTCGACACAATTCAGTAGATTTACACGCTACTCCCATGTAATTACTTCATTAGACCAACTACTGGCATAGAATAAAGACGTACAAATTATAAATGAACTAATGTTAACTAATGTTCATTTTAATGAATTGTAGTGTTGTTTATTTCTGATTTGCATGGTTCACTTTAGTTTATTATCTCAGACTAATCATTCACATTCTTCTTCACCGGTGTATTTATTCATTTTTTATTTTCACATTTCATTAAAAGTGGACTTTTTTTTTTAAATTCCGACTTTACGTATAATGAAAATGCAGCGTAGGTTTTAATGAAACTTTTTTGGGGTCATTTGTTGTATGAAATAAGAATTTAATCGAAATAAATAGAATAGGAAATGGCATCGATGAATAAACCATGGGGTAAGATCACGGTGTTTATACTGCGTACTTTAGCTTTGAGAAAGGGCTGCAGAAGATAAACATATGTTAAAAAGACATGTGAAAACGGAATAATTTCAGACCCTAACCTATTGTGACTTGTTTTCATTTTTAGTTTGATGTCTTCTACATACCTGGTAGGCCATTCAAATGTTACACAAAAAATGTTTCAGAACATTACTGGGACTAAACATCCAGATTTGCAATCCTCAGAAAATGGGCTAGCTGAATGGCGGTCGATAAACTGAGATTTTTCGACATTTTTACGGTTTTTGTAAATTATCTACTAAACTGGAAAACAACCGTCTTAGCTTTTTAAAGTTATATTAAATTTGCTACAAAACGAGATGAAAATCGCTTTTGTAAATTATATAGTTACCGAGATACAGCTTTTCAAATATTGACCTTTTTTCCAAAAATTTTAAATATTGTAATACGGGTATTTTGTCGAAAATTCTACGTAACAAAAATTTTAATCACACAAAACAATGTTTCTATTTATAAACCTCTATTCATTGAATTTATGTTTACATGGTTCACTTTAACTTTTATGAATACTTGATTCTGTACTTTCAATAGTCTGAGAGATCAGAGTCAAAGTTAAAAAAACTTTTTTACTGACCACGAGACAAATCCTAAACGCAAAATTACTTAAATCATGGGCAGGAAACTGAGAAATCACATAAAGAAAAGAGGCAGGAGTCAAAGTTGATGTTTTAACTTCCAGTTAGTTTTTCTTAGCGTTAGTATTTTGTAAATTATATATAAACCAAACAAAAAGCCTTTCTTACAAACTCCTTAACTTTATTCCTTAAATACTTGAATTGATTCCTTAACTTTTCTACCACTTATTTAATTTGTTTTAAACCATATCGGTTGAATCTTCGTTAGTGTAATATATCAATCACATAATGATCCACAAAACTTTGAGTATGTTTGCCAATTTACAGCGGAATAGTTCAACTATGCTTCCAAACTAAAACCATAAACTCACTACGTTATACATTTCAACAATTTGATCCATAGTAGAAATAATATAAATTATCTGTTTCAGATCGAACTCAATAATACTATTCAGAAAGCTAAACAATTTAGTATATGATAAATTATACAGTTAAAACAATAATTAAATAAGCAAGTAACATTTGTTATTCTAATTCAAATCAGATTTTTTATTGTTTCATGTTTTGCTTCCTACTATTCATTCCATAATAACGCAATCAGCTGTTTATAAAGAAAAATTTATTTATTTTTTTAAATAAAACAGACAATATTCTCCATTTTCGTAAACCATAACCACAATGAATAATCTTCAAACAAACGACAATCCATTAGTTGTTAATGGCTGGCTGAATGGAGGGCTTTTATAGTGCTGCACTGGATATTGATGAAACACGTATTTGAGTAACAAATGCTTTTTTCTAAAGCAACTCAAATATTAATATTTTTCATTGGTGCGAATAAATACTAGTAATATTTTAGTACTATATATGTTACCGGCAAAGTACGAAATCAGGCATTATATAGAATGACTAGGAATTATATACAATGCCTAAACCGGGGCAGGTAAAGTATGAAATATCGCGCATTATATACTTTGCCTAGTCATTCTATACAATGCCCGCAGGCGCATCAGGCAAAGTATGAAAACACTGTTTCAAGTCTCAACATGTTTACTTCCCCGCCCCTCCCGGCCCTCTCCCCGCCCCTCCCGGCCCTAACAATTATAATATTTCGTCGTATTATCACTTTATATAATTAGAATAAAAAAAAAAAAAAACTAGAGGTCTTACCTAAACTGTTTAGTCACAGTATTTTGCCGATAACAGTATGATTATAATATTTGTTTAATTATAATATTTCGTCGTATTATCACTTTATATGATTAGAATTAAAAAAAACTAGAGGACTTACCTAAACTGTTTAGTCACAGTATTTTGCTGATAACAGTATGATTATAATATTTGTATAATTAATTATAATATTTCGTCGTATTATCACTTTATATAATTAGAATTAAAAAAAAAACTAGAGGACTTACCCACTGACCCTTTAGGCATTCTATAAAATGCCTAGTCACTATATACAATGCCTAGGCAAAGTGCTGAAATTAATGTAATTTTTATTCTATTTCACACTTTGCCCAAAACCGCTAGTCATTGTATAGAATGTCTAGGCATTCTATACAATGCCTGGATTTCGTACTTTGCCAGTAACATATATATCTAATAGGCCACATTAAAAGTAAGGCACTTATAGTAACTATTTAGCCACAGTCATCTTTAAGAATAATGTAAGCAAACAACATTATTTATCAAAACTTTAAGATAAACATTTTAGCTGTACTTGAAACTGATTACACTATGAAAAGCCGTACAGTTTTCCAGTAGAGCTTGTGGTTAGAGTAGAGTAAAAATATAAAGGCCGACTAACACCTGGGTTCTGAATCACTTGGGTTTATAACAATTATCAGAATCCTTCATATTTCTAAATCAATTTAATTCAATCTTGGGACACTAAAATAAACTTTCACTTGAGAAACTTTCACTTATACAGGGTGTGTGAAAAGTCTGATTACGGCTTAATATTCCGTATATAAGGACTATTTTAATGTGGATGTGATTGAGGAAATTACTCTATGTAAAAATACTAGTTTATTATGATGTCAAAAATTTGGTTTGCCGTCTCAGATCCGCCATTTTGAATGTAACTTTTTTTTAAATATTAAAGTCATCATATGATACATGATTTCACTGTATAATTTTAAGACCCATCAATGGTGAAAACCGCACATCCTTATCTAAAACCGTTCTGAAGATATTTTCTTTCATTTACATTGAATCATATCATTTAATGTAAACATGAAATAAAGTAGCCTACATTAAACTTCTTACTTATCAAATTTTAATTTTGAATAAAATTAAACATTACCAATTAATGAAATCATAAGGTGTTAATTTAAAATACACCAATTTTACCAATAATGAACACAAATTATAATAATGGTAAATTAAAAAAAAGTAGGCCTGCATTAAAAATCCCTACCTATAAAAATTTAATGCTTAATGCACACGAAAAAAGCAACACCCCACTAAATGTTAAGATTATGGTCAAAATTATTATTATTTTATGAAATTCACTATATCTATATATATAAAAGCCAAAACCCACTGACTCATTGACTCACTCATCACGATTTCTCAAAACCTACAGAACGGATTGGAATGAAATTTGGTATGTAGCTTCCTCTAGGGCCATAGGTGCTCACTATGAAAGGGTTTGAAAAAATTCGAAATTTTAGGGGGGTTTGGGGGGGGGATCAAA
>JAGFPH010001820.1:218481-242956 GCA_018207615.1 Philaenus spumarius
TGATAACATCCACACAGACACACAGACACACATACAGACACACCCCCAGACATCACTCCGAAACCACTTTTTTAGGTTCAGAGGGGCCCAAAACGGATATTTCCACCAAAAACTCAAACTCGAAAATTTTGACGAATACAATACTTTCTCCCTATACTATGGTATAGGGGGAGAAAGTAAAAATATATATATATTAATGTCTTGCAATTCAAGTTTATTCTGAATAGTACTTAAATATCACCTTTACTTATAACATTGTAAACATAAGCTCACTTCTACTTATCCGATTGTTTATACATTTGGTACAGATACATAACTCTGATGACGAAACAAGTTTCTGGTGTTAAATATTAAAAATTAAAGACAGTGTCGGCAATATGGTATAATAATATGTACAATTTGAGTACACTTAGTTATTGCCAGTTTTCAAAAGAGCCAGATATTTTTCATACGGATTAGTTGAAACATTAGTTAGTTGAAGCATTAGGATTAGTTCAAATATTATTCATATGAATTTGTTTCATATTATTCATATGTACAAAGTACATGTTGCAAAACAGTAGAAAATTGTATTGCTAATTTAATCTACCAAATTTAAAATGTCTCACTAAAGCAATGAATAATAGGGTACAAAGTACTAAATGTTTTGCTTACACACTTGTTGGTTTTCAAAGATATTTTCAAAAGGTTTTTAATGAAGCGGTATTTTGTCGCAGAATCCAAAATTTTTATATTTTAACAAATAGTGCCGAAATTTCGCTCTGCTGAAATGATTCACATAAAATATTCCTTTTATCTTGTTTTATATGTGTCAGATATTTTGAGAGCTTTACAGTTGGATTATTAATTCTTTATTATAGTATTTTCCTTTTAAGCAAATGTATACATAAAACTGCATTTAAGAGAAAAACTATTTATAAATGGACACGGAAAAGCAAGCTATGATTATTAACGAATGGCATTCATGAACTAATATATGCAGCCAGGAGAAAATACACAAGACAGTACGTAGGCCTACTGGCAGTACGCATGCGTACCAGAAGTTACGATTCTTTCAAAAAACATCCGAATACATAAAATGTAAATTGTGTCCTTAAGACCACACGGGAGAAGCGTAAACTTTTAATCATAACTTATGTCCATAACAAATGAGGAAGCACAATGTCCATTTCAGAGGTATTACCAATTAAACTGTACATTGTGTTAACATTAACGGGTTAATCCTATGACGTAGGACAATGTGTTACACTTATATACCCAATTCAAATATACTAAACTAGCAATGCTTTGTGGCCTAACCGGCTAAGGCGCTAGTATATGGTGATGAACTCTGCTGGTTCGAATCTCGGCAAGACCCAACATTTTTCAAGCTGACGTAATAGAGCGTTTCACATAATATAGCGTTTCATAAAATGCATGAGAAAATTCTTGGCGGTGAAATCCGATTCACTGCCAGCAAACATAGAGCCGAAGAGCGCCTATAGACGTTTACACTTTAATAATATGACTGTTTGAACAACGTCGCTGTTTCTGGGTATGTTTTCTTTGTGGTGTATTTTGTTTGTAAATGTTTCTGTTGGTTTATTGTGTTTTAGTGTTTGAAGATCTTAACTACAAGGTTTAACCATAACACAATGTTTTTGGGCAGGTCTGCTCTGTAGACTGTACTCACTATCAATCTCACACGAAAGTGTTTTCTCTGAGTGGCATGATAGTATATACATTTGTCTTTGAGGTTTGTATGCTTTTTCCTTACCTATGAGTTCCGAGTTCCGTATAACCGGCTGGCCAGAGTGCTTGTTCTGTGTCGTTTGTTTCGTCTTATTTGTTTGTTATTATTGGACATGTGTTGTTTAATGAAATTTTGGGTGTGCTGGGGCAAAGGAATGTAGAACTGTTTTTGATGTTTAAGGTATGTAATCTAGTTTAAATTACTATTACAGCACATTATTCCAACAATCATCAATAAATTACCCACTATGCCTGAAAAGACTGAATATAACGTGCAATTAATAATCAGCTTAATATTTATTATAGCTTCCAGTTTTACTTTCTCCCCCCCCCCCTATACGTAGTATATGGAGAAAGTATTGTTTTCGTCCAAATTTTCGAATTTGAATTTTTAGTAGAATTATCTGTTTTGGTGCTCCCTGAACCCAAATGGAATAATTTGTTTTGGTGTTCCTTGAACCCAAAAAAGTCGTTTTTGGGTGATGTCTGTCTGTGCGTCCGTGTGTCTGAGCTGTGAAAGATGTGTACAGAGCCGGAGACCATACAACTGTCCGATTTTGATGAAATTTGGTATGCTGGTGTTTTTCTTGAATATCTCCAGGCCTTTTTTTTCAATTTTTAAAATTTTTGATTTTTATGGGGTTTTACCCCCCAAAAATGATCAAAAACAGAGAAAAATCAAAATTTCTCAAAAACGGGTCTAACAATTTTGATACATTTTTTGTAGTTTAGAGTGTTTAAGAACCCAAATAAAATGACATTACCCGCATGTCTGGGAAAATACCCGTTCAAATGTTATGGGCCAAAAACTGATTCGAAAACTGGTACTTTGGACTTTTCCCTTAAAATATTAAAATTCTGAAATTTAGCTATCACCATTCAAAAGGCTGTACTCCTGGGAAGGTATAAAGTTTCAACTGGGTGAAAGTATGTGGCAGTTATCTGGTACTGTTTAGTTACATTACCAAGGTCATTAGATAAGCAATCTTACACAATATCACAGAATTTGTTCCTCAGGGGAGAGGACACAATTTCGCTTTGATTAAATGTTGACTTTCTAATTAGATCATATATATGTGTGTGTGTGAACTCAAATAAAGTATATATGTAGTATGATTAAAACATTGAATCGATATCCGTTGGTCATTATGGTAAATTTTCAAATGCGTATGTGGATAAAATGTATTAGAAGGTGTTAGTGCGATGAACTAATTTGCACCAAGTAAATACAAATAGTCCCTATATATTTATTAGTTTATGTAAGTTAAATTTAAGTATATACAAAACTAGTTAAAATATTAAATTCTACAATAAAAATAATAATTAATATTTACCAGTAATATCAATAATAGAAGAAAAGTACAAATTTACGCAGGTAAATTAAAATTCTCTAGTGTTGCAGATATTGTTATTCCTGTTTTAATTTACAAATGTATTTATTATACAAAGGAAAAAGGTAAGAAGACGTTTGAGGTTGAATTTTATTTTATTTACTCAGCCAGTTTTTTATTATAGTGAATGTCAATAGTTTTTCACTTTTCCTCTAGGGTTGGGACGTACGAAATTTGTTTTATTTTATCTATTTAAATAATAAATAATAAAAAAAACACATGTTTACCTCGTAACTTTCCATGTATGTAGTATGTCTTTTTGATGAATGAGAGCAAACTTTAAAAATACTTTATTTGAGAAACATTTTGTTATAGAACACCTTAAATTCTTCCGTCCATGTTTTAACAAAGAGTTGTCATGCAATGTACCACTATGAATTATGCAATTCAAATTATATTAGTGCATGTCTTAGAAGAGTCCACGTGCCAACAGTTTACCTAGTAAGTCAACTTTCTTTGACGTATTAAAGCTTAGTACTGTAATTTAACGAGAAACACGAACGTTCTTCTAATTAACAACACCCATTATTTAACCACGACATATCGTATTGCAAGCCTTGTTTGTAGATGTAATGCAATTACTGCTTAGAATTAAGCAGCTTTATGTAAAGCTGGTGCAAGCTGCATACTAAAGAAACAAACAACAGGATTAAGTTACACCCTTGCTTATGTTAAAGTCACCTTTATTCAAAATCAAAGTATATATATTTCGGTACCACAGTTAATAGGAAATACATTCAATTCAATTATGTTTGTTTATTGTTGTTCACTGAAATCCAAAAGTAGCATACATTAAAATATGCGTTTCTGTAATTTAATTGAAAAGTTCTATAATTAAAATTGTAGCCTTAATTATTAATAGCAATAATAGTATCATTGTTAATTGTATTAGTTACCCAACGTCTGCAATAGTGGTTTGATTGTGTCATTTCCTAAAAAGAGGGTTCACTATTGTGTCAGTCTATCGTATGAACGGCCTATAAACAATGTCGTATAAAATACTCGGATCTAGGATTGTCCAACAAATCCACCACAACGAGATTAATCGCTTGTTTTCATAAGTATGAATCAGTTGCAGTTAAAGGTATTCAGTCAAGTAATTAAAACATAATCGAGAGCAAAATGATTTTATAATAATTAGCAATTTAAGTGATAATCCGCGAAAATTGGTTGAATATGATGCATCCGAGTATTCCTTTGTATCACCCCAACCTATTTTTAACGTAATTTCATCCAGACATGTAACTTCAGACACCTTTATGTAAAATATAAAATATGTAAATATACAAATAAATACTTCACCGGACATTCCATCTAGTGAAAGACACGAGTGTTTTAATTCATTTTTGTGTTAGTGTAAGTGTTATGTGTTTGTAAACATTTTAATGTTTAACATTTCAATCAGAGTGAATAATTAAACGGATATCTGATGATGGAGTTACGACTCGGAAACCTGTCATAATAAATAAATTGACTGGAAGTCTCAAGACGGACCATATAAGGTTTATATTATTATTGATAATATAAAACAGTTGCCTCATCCAAAAAACAGAAATCAAGACATATCTGTTCAGAACCTAAACAAAACAAAAACTAAACCAATAAATAAATAGATTTTTCATATTTCAGACAGTTTAATATTATTTACTAATCTATTTATAAGAAAGTACTACCAAAGCAGCCCGTTGACTCCTCTTAATCCAAAATGCATTCACTGAAAATTCTTTCTGGGGAACTCCAGACCTTTAACCTTTGCCTTTAATAAAAATCAAACTCACGCTGAGTAGCCTACAAGGGAAAGAATAAGGTTAATGGACGCATCACTTCCGTTTATACTGTATTTGTATAACTTTTCATTCTAAAAATAAAATAAAACAATTTCAAGTTCCGAATAAGCAACGGATAAGTAAATGTCTCCTAATAGAGACAGGTTTATATATAGGTTTCTTGAAGTTAAACTAAATGGTGTTTATAAGTTAAATTATGATTTGTAATCATTTGTATTATTTATTTGTTTTATAAATAACATATTTAAAATATTAAAGAAAATACAGACAAACAACAAACTAATAATCCAGAAGTACAATAATGTTCAAGACTATTCAACAGATGGTCTAACATGTGATCAAATTAAATTAAAACGCCTTACAGTTTGAAATAAATATGAAGGCTTATGATTTTCTGAATACCAAACCCAGTTTAAATAAATGAACAGATCCAATCATCGATATCCTTTAATGATGTACTTCAACCAGAACTGTCACTAATCGTTCGTCACCACGATGGAGATTTGCTCATTAACTCACAATAGTGGAAGGACACTACGCATTTTCACTATCAAGGCCAAACTGAAGCAGGAGGAAAGTGTTTTAATTCTCTCGTAGGCATATTGTATTTTTGCAACTTCGTCGTAAAATTTACGAATGGTTAAAGATCTAGGGTTAGGATGGTTGCAGATAAAATATGCTACGTTCCACTTACAGGAAAGTTCCTTTAAGAAACAAAGAATCTTTAGGAGGAAAACTTTATCTATGGCGTAACAATATTATTTACGTAAGTATTGTTAAGGATAAGCACTTCAATTTTGGGTATACCTATTTCATTATTACACAACTATTAACTTAACTGTTATGGAACTAATACAAAGGGTCTCGTAGTTGTATTTAAAATTATCATAATAACTATTCATGCTACATTTTGTGTTATTTCACGAATTAAAATATAAAAACATTGGTTGAGAGTAGTTAGTTATACAATGTATAGCTGAAATCGTAAGGAACTAATTAGATGTCTAACCGAACAAACAAAAATGTCTGTAAATGACGGTGTGAAAAGTACTAATTTGTGCTATTATACGTATATCAAGTAAAATATAATTTAATACAACTAATAGCTTTTTCGCCTTGTGATTTGTAGCTGTACAACAATAACTAATTATACGTCTGGAAGCAAAGAGCGTTAAGTTCAAATTTTCTCTTTTAGTAAATACGTCATATTATGTTCAAACTACATAATCAGTAATGTGTTCTGTAAGACGTCAGTATTGGATGAAATCTGTTCACTTCACTATATGAAATTGTATTATCACACTTCTCAAATTCAACTCCAAGTTGGTCGAAAATAAATCTTACATTGTAAGTTTGATAAAGTACAAAACTTATCAGCAAATTAAAAGACAAAATATATAAAAAAAACTCAGGATCACCAATTTGTCTGATAAAATATTATGCCGTATATTTAAAAGGCTGCAATACACGAGTAGTCAGTATGGCAAACATGTGTCCACAAATAAAATAGATTTCATCCCTAAACGCTGAAATATGTATTAAACGATTACTTCCTCTAATCACATTAATTGGATGTTTGACAGACTTGTTTGCCCATACAAGTTAACAGTCAGGTTAAAGAAATTGTTTGTACAAACCTATATCCAGCGTTTTGTTTGAAGCAACTTGTGTCACCACTACATGCATGAAATATATTGGCTCAAATTTGATAGCGCAAACAGTTTTATAAATTTACGCGCAAGATCTGTGTGGCAAACTTGCATGCACAAACATGTCGCTTTGAATCAACAGGAGTTTGATTTCACTTGGTTTTATGTGCATGTGGCCTACTTTATCGCATCCTTGTGTTCTTCGATTTAATTTTACATTGGCTTAAAATTGCCCATTAAAACCATTTGTAGCACAAGTCCTATAGTTTGGAGTATTGTTTGAGATCATTATTACGAGTTTTTAGTTTTAGTAATTGGTTTAGTTTTATAGTTAGTTTTAGGCTAGTTATAATAGCGCTAGGAATTTGTAATGCCTTACTAATGTAACGTAGTCTTAATCCACTCCCAATTCAGTTTTGTATAGGCCTAAATACGGGGCATGAAACCATGGGCGGATCTAGCCGGTTTTCAAGGAGGGGCCTGTCTCCTATCCCAGGGGGGGAGGGTAATAGAATTTTTTTGGAATACAGAGCTTGAAAACGTCTTTTAAGGCTATTTCACGAGCACCCATTTTGAATAGAAATTAAGGAATATATATGCTTTTCCCAAAAATGAAATTTCATTCCCCAAATTTTAGATAATAAATCATAAAATTTAACTGTATACTTGCAAATTTTAAATAGCCTTATTAGAACCACTAAACAAAAATCTGACAAACCTAAAGTATACAGTTCCAGCCAGACGGGAAAATGTAGGCTAACGGCTTAACGCGCCTAGGGCGTTGAAAATGTACATATTTCACGGAAATACCCGAATAGCCTCGGAACACCAAACCAGGTTTTCCTTATATCAAACGATAATATTGAACTTGCACTGCAAGTAGATATAAAAATCATTATACAAATATATCGATTTGTAATAGATACATCGATTGCAAAAGTGTTTTCTCATTTGTTAAAAACTGTCCAATTGCAAGGGTTTATAGAAAACTCAATACCTAAGACACTATAAGAGTGACGAATGATTGGAAGATCGTGGTAGAAAGTTCAAATCTTGATGAATCCAATAGTTTCCTTATCTTCTTCTCAAAACAAGTCTCTTTAACGGTTATGTGCCTTTAAAAAGTGACGAGTCATTTGCTTATGCTTTCTCGCGCGGCATCAGTTGATTTAAACTACAATATTACAACGATGATTACAATGTCAATATACGTTTTGGATGGAATTTGTTAATACAAAAATTAAAGTTTTATAAATTTCCTTTCCAATGGTTTTTGTTTTATTGAGACTGGTTAATATTTAGTGGGTGAAATATTCCATACAAGGTATGTTGTCTGAGACTACTCAATAAACAAAACAAAAGTAAAATAACCCAAAGGGGGGGGGGCTGCAACCTCCACAGCCCCCCTGGATCCGCCAATGCATGAAACACTGTCAGGTTAGTTATAGTTTAATTAGTGCAGCTCGTGCATCACTGAAGATAGCTACTTTGTCGTTGAAACTCGTTTGATTTAATAAACGTATTAGTTGTGACATTCTGTGTTCAAGTTTTATTCAATCAATATATTTTCTCAAGTGAAGCTCAATATTTTCTTATTTTCTTAGTTGTACAACGTTTGATGTGTGAATCTTTGCCTTGAATAAATATAATTTATAATACAATAATAGTTACGTTGAACTGGCATACGCTGCAGACAACAGCCCAGGTTTCATTTGTATTTTTTGATTTATTGTATTTTATTTCATATTTTACTTTCTCCACCCTATACGTAGTATATGGAGAAAGTATTGTTTTCGTAAAAATGTTCGAATTTGAATTTTCAGTTGAATTATCTGTTTTGGTGCTCCCAGAACCCCAAAAAATGGTTTAGTGCAATTATCTGTGTTGGTGCTCCCTGAACTCAAAAATATTTTTAGTGGAATTTTTTGTTTTGGTGCTCCCTGAACCCAAAAAAGTGTTTTTAGAGTGGTGTCTGTCTGTCAGTCTGTCAGTATGTATACAGGACCAGAGATTACACTATTGGTCCGATTTTCATGAAATTTGGTATGTAGGTACTAAACCCTAATATCTCCAAGCGTTTTTTCATTTTTTGGAATTTCTAATTGTTAAGGGTAATTTACCCCTAAAAAACCATAAAAAACGACAAAAATGCAACTTTCTCAAAAACGGCTCTAACGATTTTGATCAAATTTTCAGTATTTATAGTGCTTAAGATGCCAAACAAAATGACACCACCCGCTTTTATCAAAACTTCGGCGTTTTATAATTATGGGGAAATTTTTAAAAATAAACAAGTTTATGTTGACAATCTAGCATCGCGGCGGCGGCCGCACGGGGTAGCACCATGGTAACGATCACGGCCAGTAATTCAAAGGTCGCGCGATCGAATCCCGCCTAGGACAATAATTTTTTTATACGATTGACGTAGGTAGAATATTATTTTTTTGTTTTGTTCTAAAAAGTAATAAATAAAATGATTGAAAACAATATTATTTTTACTACAGTAAGTTGGGAGAAAGTTTGTATCAGTTAACTGATACCGTTTATTTTTATTACATCAGCTTTCCAAACTGAATAGGATTTTCTAGTATAATTGCAAGTATTGTTTTTATTTTCATTTTCTAAATAATTAGTGAAACATATAATATTTTTACCATATAAGACATTTAGTTTTTAATCCAAAATATAAATTAAAATTTCAAACGAAACAAATTTTAAGCAGCACAAAGTACAGAAAAGCTTGATTTATGCGATTCGCGGTTACATTCTTTGAAGACGTTTCCCTCTATCTTATCTCAACTCTAACTTTAACAATTAACAACATAGCAAGTACATTGCTTTACCGCATACAGGACTTTTAGAGCCAGTCAGACAATAACTTAGTTTTGTCTAAATTGGCAACAAACTTAATTGAGGCTGTTGACTATTTTCAGTGTTGAAAATTCGTGTATTACCAACATGAAACGAAGAAAGTATGGCCTTCAGCTTACTAGGTTTCGTGGGAAAACATTCCATTTTATTGTCTAGCAAATTTGTCCAATAAAATAGCTCTTACACATAGAATTCTCGTTACACAAAGTCTCTGCATTATCAGGAAATCTGGAAAATTTATTTCCTTGGTTTTTCTCTAGCAAGAAAATATAAATTCTTCTACCAACGAGTATGTTTAAATTCAGCCCAGTTCTGGAAACTTATAATAATGTAATTACATTTATTGTAAAAATTCCAAATAATTACCGAACACTGATGAAAATATTGTGTTGTATATAAAATATTCTAAATATATCTAGTGGCATTAATCTGCAATAAGTATAAGCACAAAATAGTGAATAACACGCAAAAGTTATAAATTAAAATAATACGTACTAAACAAGTAATAGTGAGAAAATCAAATGAAACTATTTGGCTATTATTAATATCAATGCGTCATATCCTAACCAATGAATTATATCGTAATTACCAACATGTTGAAATATGAGACATTAGTTAACAAATATATTGTCTTATTAGGTAAATAAATAAATATTGAGCTTGACTTGTGAGAAGATATACGTAATAGAATAAATTTTGAACACAAAATCTCACAACTAATACGTTTATTAACTCAAAACTCTTTGTTTAATAACTCTTAGGACAAACATATGCTTAGGTTAAAATAAAACACTTAGTTATCATATACATTATAAAACCTTACACTCTTTACGGTGTTGGGATCAAATTAAAAGATTTCATTTAATTAAGCGTTATAGGGTGCTTTACAAACTACACACAGTTTCTACAGAGAATTGTTTAACTTGAATACGAGCTTAAGGAAAATACTTTCAACTGTTATGTATTTATTTCCAAACACTCCAAAAGCGCCTTTCTTAATTAACACAAAATTGTATACAATAAAATCACAGTTTTAATTATGAAATTGCTGTATCTAGCATGATTTAAATATCCTATTTATATTAGTTGTTCCTTCTTGTACTGTATTTTTTTACACGACCACACACTCCCCCCCCCCCCCACACATATATATATATATATAAAAGCGAAAACCCACTGACTCACTGACTCACTCATCATGATTTCTCAAAACTACCGAAAGGATTGAAATGCAATTTGGTATGTAGCTTCCTCTAGGGCCATAGGTTCTCACTAAGAAAGGGTTTGAAAAAATTCGAAATTTTAGGGGGGTTTTGGGGGGATCAAAGTTATTAAATCACGATTTCTTCAAAACTACCGAACGGGTTGGAATGAAATTTGGTATGTAGCTTCCTCTAGGGCCATAAGTGTTCACTAAAAAAGGGTTTTAAAAAATTGGAAATTTTAGGGGAGTTTGGGTGGTAAAAATTACTAAATCACGATTTCTCCAAAATTACCGAACAGATTGGAATGAAATTTGGTATGTAACTTCCTCTAGGGCCATAGGCGCATGCTAAGAAAGGGTTTAAAAAAATTCGAAATTTTTTTTAGGGGCGGTTTGGTGGATCAAAGTTATTAAATCACGATTTCTTCAAAACTACAGAACGGATTGAAATCAAATTTGGTATGTACCTTCCTCTAGGGCCATAGGTGCTCGCTAAGAATGGTTTTCAAAAAATTCGAAATTTTAGGGGGATTTGGGGGGTTAAAGTTACTAAATCGCGATTTCTCCAAAACTACGAAACAGATTGGAATGAAATTTGGTATGTGGCTTCCTCTAGAGCCATAACTGCTCGCTAAGAAATGGTTTTAAAAAATTCGAAATTTTAGGAGGGGTTTGGGAGTGACAAAGTTACTAAATCACGATTTCTCCAAAACTACCAAATGGATTGGAATGAAATTTGGTATGTAGCTTTCTCTAGGGCCATAAGTGTTCACTAAAAAAGGGTTTTAAAAAATTGGGAAATTTTAGGGGGGTTGGGGGGTAAAAATTACTAAATCACGATTTCTTCAAAACTACAGAACGGATTGAAATGAAATTTGGTATGCAGCTTCCTCTAGAGCCATAGGTGCTTACTAAGAAAGGGTTTGAAAAAATTCGAAATTTTAGGGGGGGTTTTGGGGGATCAAAGTTATTAAATCACGATTTCTTCAAAACTACCGAACGAATTGGAATGAAATTTGGTATGTAGCTTCCTCTAGGGCCATAATTGTTCACTAATAATAATAATAATAATAATAATAATAATTGCATTTATTAAACCTTACACAATAACAATAACAAAATACAAAAAAATTAGTATTTTCTTACAATTAATGCAAACTATGGCATGACCGTAGTCGTCTGCCAGAGTAGCGATTGTCTCTTATCTCAAGTCCAATACACTTTGCTTATTTACAATATTTACTTAAGTATTAAACTCAACCTATACAATAAAGTTAACTCTTCCTATCTTAGGGCCTATTTGAGCAAACTCAACATAGCTTTTATTAAAATTAAAGTAAATATTTTGTTTAAAGAAAACTAAACTAAACATTGATCTATTATTGCCTACCAGCAAATTATATTTATATCTATGTCTAACAAATTATTTACTTTGTTACACAATAGGCCCTACGTATTCTATTCCTTAGGGCTAAGTATATTTACCAAATAGCACATACAAATACTTTTTACACAAAATTCATAATACAAACTATATTGCTTCTTATCCTAACCTAACAAATAAACAAAAGTAACATTTTAACAAATTAAAACTCTTTTACAATCGTTGAGTAAGAAAGCAAGCACGCCCATGTCCTATCCTTCCCCAAAAGTCTTAATAATTACAATTTAATAACGAAAAAAAAAGAATGCATCCTCAAGCCATCCTGTAAAACCATACCGTATACGTAATTGCAAACATATCACCGATATCAATAATTTTAAACTAATAATTAAACTCAGTGATTAATTCATCTCTGATTTTCTTACCCTCCCAAATGTAATTTGCCAAACTATACCAATTTTTTCCATTTAAATATTCTACTACTTCTCGCCGAGACAGCAAAACATTACCCAGCCACCTACGCCTAACGCTTGCAAGGACAGCGCAATTTCCTATAAAATGCTCTACATTTTCATCTTCTCCCGAGTTACACAGCGAGCACGTAAAAATAGTTCTTTGAGGACTAAAATTTAACATTAGTTGTCCAGCTCTAGCTTTCATAATTGTACTTATAAATCCTCGGCCATGACTATCAACTATGTATGATTTATCCGCTAAATTATATGACAGATCTTTATAAAGAATATTAAATTCCGCCAAATTTGCTCTTTGAATCCACTTGATACGCTCTTCCTCCCTTATATTTTCAGAAATCATTTCTAACTGCACACGCCATTGGCCTCTTTCTGCGCTATCATGTTGAAATTCATAATTAATTTGCTCCCCTAATTTTTCCCACACACTAAACCACCCTGTTTTATCCTTTATTGCTTGTAATGCTAGTTGTTTAGTCAGCCTACCATCTGGCAATTCAAGAAGTTTTAATATATACTTGTAATGCAAATTAAAGAAAAAATGCCAGCATAAATCAAATCCCGATTCTAAGTATATAGCGTAATTTGGTGTAGACGCAGGTATTCCCAGTATTCTCCTTATAGCAAACCTTTGAAATCCTTCAAACACTTCTAGCCGATTGAAACCCCAAACCTGAGCCCCGTATCCTATTACCGCTCTACAAATCGCATTGTAAACTGTCCATTTTGCGGACACAGGTACGTTATTTTTAACAAAAAAATCCTTATAGAGGTTATTGAGGACAAATTTTGCTGTGGTTACCTTTGCCCTTGCATGCGCACAAAAACTCAGAGTAGGCGTCAATATAATTCCTAGATATTTAAATTCATTTACTACTTCTAAACGTTCTCCCTCCCAAAACCATTTTTCACGTGCACTTAATCTCCCTCCCCGTCTAAAAATCATTATTTTTGTTTTATCTTTATTTACTATAAGCCCCCATTGTTTACAATAATTTTTTAAATTAATAATCATTTCTTGCAAGGAGTTTGGTCTATCAGCAAATAGAACTATATCATCAGCATATAAAAGCGACTTAACTACAACATTTCCCACTTTCACACCTCCTCCTAAAATATCATCCAAATCATTTAGGTACAATGAAAATAACAAAGGGGAGAGAAGACACCCTTGTTTTAGACCTGCAGTAGTTTCAAACTCTTGCGACATACCACCTTTACACCACACATGTGACACATTATTTGTGTATAAAGCTTTTAAGAGTGCCAGAAACATGTAGGATATACCCGCATTGTGCAATTTATAGAAAAGCGCATTTCTATCAACAATATCAAAAGCACTTTTAAAATCAATAAAACAGCAATACACCTTATTTCCCTTGTTTCTTAATTTAAGGTTAACAATGTTCACCAAACTAAATATATTATCGTTTGTTGAATAGCCTTTTCGAAATCCTGTTTGATTTTCACGTAAAATACTATTTTCACTAACCCATTTTTCTAATCTATTCAACAAAATCCCAGTCCACAATTTGGTCACCGAATCCATAAAGGATATACCTCTATAATTATTAACGTCTGTTGAGTCCCCTTTCTTAAAAATTGGGAAAATAATTGACTTTGTAAAAGCACCCGGAATTTCACTAGTATTTAGAATTTTATTAAAATAATTTAATAATAGGTGGTGGAATTCGATAGGTGCGTGTTTATAAAACTCATAAGGTATTCTATCCAAACCTGGAGCTTTATTTGGCTTTGCCTTCCTAAGTACAAATTGCAATTCACTTAGAGTAATAGGCCCATCTAAAATGTCATCATCATGCAATAATGGCACGTATGATACTGGCACAAAAGTAGTTTTAACATTATATAGTTTTTTAAAATGCTCTATCCATTTTACGGCCTCAATTTGTGAATTAATTTTAAATATGTTACGTTTGAACATTTTTATCCCATTCCAAAAAGCTTTCGAGTCTTTAGCGTCTTTGAACGTTTGTATGATATTAGTAAATTGTGCTTCCCTCTTTTGTCGGCATAAATATTTATATTGCTTTAAACTGTAAAGGTAATCTGATTTAACTATGCTTGCCCCTGTCTTTCTGTACAAATTTAACAATTTAAATACTTTTTTTCTAGACAATTGACATTCCCTATCAAACCATATGTTTTTCCCTACAACCATTTTTTCCCCTCTTGTTTTAGTATTAGGCTTATAATCAATCGCATCGTAAATAATATCTGTTACATACTTTAAATCGATTCTTAGATTCTGGGATAGTTGTACATCCTTCCCAATCCTATTCTTCACATTTGTTTTATATTTTTCTTCCTCCCTATCTCGCCATATTAATTTTGGTAAAATCGGTAGCACAGAGTCTGGTGAATCTGTATCTACGATACCTGCATTTAACATTAATTCTATCGGCATATGATCAGAAAATATTTCCACACCTACTTTAAATTTGTTTACAATTTGCAAATCGTTTATATTTAAACAACAATAGTCTATTACTGAGGATCCTCTTTGATTTATGAACGTTAATTCACCATTTTCATCTCCTCCAAAGCGCCCATTCAATATAACCAAATTATTATTATTACAAAAATCGACAAAACGATTACCTCTTTTATTAATAATAACATCTTTAGAAATACGATTTAATGATATCTCGTTTTAATTCTATCTCCCTTGGTATTAATTGTTCATTTGCTGTCCTTGCATTACAATCTCCCATGAGTATAAGTGAATGTTTGTCTCCAAACTCCTCAAAAAAACTAACTAAATCCCTAAAATCTCTTTCCCAACAATCAAAATTTCCTCCAGAAATATAAACAAAAACAATGAAAAAATCTCTATTATCTACAGATATTTTTAGTAGCTTTCTTCCTCCTATATTTACGAAACTAAACTTTTCTCTAAATGAATTTTTGAGGCCCATTACTAACCCACCTTTAGCTCTTCCGTGTAATACATCCCTAACTGCAGGAGTCCAGCTTAATTCGTATTCTTTAAATAAATGTACATAACTTTCAATCATATTTGTCTCAATAAAAGTTTCGGACAAACAAAAAATGTCAAAAGATTTAACATAATTATAGAAATGAGCGTGCTTACCTCTCAATCCTCTGACATTGCAATACATAACATTAAACACTGAGTGCGAACAACCACTGTTTAAATAATAATTATTTACACATTTAAATTCACTCTGGCAGACGGCTGTTTCTCACACACTGCTTTTCTCCGCACCGCCAACTCCATCCAGAATCCTGACCACTACGTCCCCCATTTCATGTCCAGTGAGCTGCTTCAGTTTCTGTATGCCATCTTCCTTTCCAGCAATCAGTTGCACACCGTCCACCGTAAAAGCACACCCGTCCACAATCAATCGATCCACAATCACAGTTACTCTTTTATCCGGAACAATTTTTCTTATTTCTTTTTTTATTAAAAACAATTTTGATCTTACCACTCTTGTATCCTTACAGAAATCTCTATGGATAAAATAATTTGTGCCTCTGAGTTTTCTCGCGTTAAATAGAATAAAACTAATATCGTTATCATACGGTATATGCGCGATGATGGGTCCGTCTCTGCGCCGCGGGCCCAATGTATGAGCTCGGTTTACCCAAATGCCATTACGTGCTCCTAAAACAGTCACACAAAAGTCTCTAATGACCTTAACGCAATCTTCTTTATCATCATACTTCAATCCACGAAAAACCAAATTATTCCTGCGATTTCTATTTTCTAAATCATTTAATCTTGAATTTGTTTCTTCGTTCAGCCGCTTTAGATGTTCAATTTCCGTCTTTAAAGCAACATTTTCATCTTTCAACGCGGATAACTCTGCCAAAATGATACTCACATCCTCCTTTGTTGACAATTTTTCCAATTTTGTGTCCAATAAAGAGTCAAGTTGTTTAATAACAGCACCTATATCCATTTCGGCTTCTGAAAGTTCTGCACGTTTTGGAACCTTATCAACCACTATAGATTCCGTCAGCTCCGGCGAAGTTTTGCTTCGGTTTCTCTTCCCAGTATTCTCAGGCGTAAAAAACTTTCTTATATTTTGCGACATAAGCACTCTACCAGAAAATATTAAATAATAATTAACTAATAATTTACTTGTATAATTCAACGTATAATAACTTGTATTTTCTACTTCAAACTGCCTTTATACCTTTATACACGAAAATACAAACTGCTGTCATACAAGCACGAACTAATCATTACTAACGCAGCGGCAAACAGAGATAAGAGAGCAAACATCGATACGTCCGTACTGTCTGACTGCCTAATCGCTACTCCATAATTGTTCACTAAATAAGGGTTTAAAAAAATTCGAAATTTTGGGCGGGGTTTGGTTGGATCAAATTTATTAAAAAACTATTTCTTCAAAACTACAGAACGGATTGGAATGAAATTTTGTATGTAGCTTCCTCTAGGGCCATAGGTGGTCACTAAGAAAGGGTTGGAAATATTTCGAAATTTTAGGAGGGGTTTGGGTTGATCAAAGTTACTAAAAACATAATTTCAGATCTTTTATTATTGTGACAATAATGCTTTTATTATTTGAGATCTATATATATAAAAGCCAAATACCACTCACTGACTGAACACTTAAAAAGAATACAACTACGTTAAAAAGACTGAAAATACCATCCACCACGGGCAACGCCGTACGGGTCAGCTAGTATATATATATATTACCTTTCATTGTATTGCAATTAAAGTTTAGTTTTAATCAAATTTAATTTTAAAACAAATTTAACTACAAAAAGTGTAAGACACTTTATAGAAAATATTTTTAGTTTGATGGTCAAATGTGATTTAAAAATAATAAAACGTTAAAGAAGCCTTAGACTTCGACTAAATTTGTAAACTACAAATTGGTATTATATTTACTTAGGCATTTTCCTGAACAATTCGTATGAATAAACTTTACCATTAACATCTAATTATATCCTAAAAAATAGTCTAAATATTCTATTCTATGGTAGTCCCTTAAAATAACTTTATTGGTGCTTATTTTAAAATATAGCATGAAAAACTATAGATAGAGGTGTACTTAAACGAGGAAACATTAAGTAAAATATGGTTTCCTTATAACGAAATTTAAATACAAATATAACCCTTAACCATTTCAGGAAATTAAGTCTAACTCGTTAGTTACTGGGTACGGATATTACATCAACGTGGAAATTTGTAGAGAATATCAAGAAAGACATAAAATATGCGTGGAATGTACTTTATATGCTTATGTTGTCTTAATGTTTGTAAAACGTAGAGAGCAGGATGTGTTCTCTGATTAACGAACAATCAAGAAGGAATGTGTTCTTAGAAGAAGAAAGCCAGAATACCTGATGTTAGTATATTTGTGAGGGGGTGTGTGTTTCTATGAGAGAGGGAGTTAAAGAAGTTAATAAAAGAAATCATGTTTCTACTAAACAAGAAAAATAGAAAAGAGAAAAATTGGAAGTATTATAGAAAAAATTTGAGAATATTGAAAAAACAAGTTACAACTGTTATTCTTCTTATCTTGAAGAGACGGTTATAATTCAGAAATTCATTTGTTATAATAGTTGGAGATTACAGAAAGTTATAATGCTTGGCAGAACTTAATGTAACATGTGAGTATGTTTATAATATGTGTATTTATAATTGTAAAGCCACAAAGATTCATTTTTATGTATTCCATCATATTCTAAATGTGGAAATAGGAAAAAAGTCATAAATGTGATTATTTAAGGATTCAAATTTGCTCAGTTTAACTCCTACTTCCTGGTTTTAAGCCCGTCATACATTTTCTCAGTTCAATATTGAACCACTCAATACGATTCACTGCAGAATATATAGTTCCATACATTAGAAAGCACAAATTACTCAGATTGTGCTTTGCTTCTTTGAAAAAATATTGAAAGTGAGACTTACGAGTTCTTGCATATTTTAATCTATCGATATATGTAAGTATCTTTTATATATTTACTGAAAAAAATTGGATGTCAGAAATTTTGTTTGATTTTTTTTTAAATCTTGAAGAGTATATTATTATAATCTCGCTGCAATTATAACCTTCATAACAAGTTATTCTATTCTCATCCTAATCAATCTTGCAAAATAAAAACGTGCATTAATTAAGGTTTAAACGTATATTAGCAACTATAGTTTTAACCAAACTTACCTGCCTGTATTAGTGGATTTACTTTTAGTAGCAATGGAAGCAGGGTTTAAGATAAAACTAATTATACTAATCAATATTCATTCATGCTGTTGCTATAGCATTAAGCGCAATAAAGTCTTGGTCAAAATTAATTAACTTAATTAATCGCCGTTGCTGCAGTCGCCATAGTAACGAGGATAACAAACAATCTGTATACTTATAAATAACGGAGCAGACCTCGCAAAAGTATGGCTTCTTTTCTCAAACAGTTTACATAGGAGCAAATTCCCTAGAAAAGGGAAGTATAAAAATTGTAAATTCAAACCAATATAAAACTTTGTTTGAATTAATGATTCGAGTAGTTATTTAATATTGTATTAGATAGTTTTTTACTTTATAGTTCTGGTCTAATTCGGTGGTATTAAAAACCTATTTGTAAATACAGTATTATGCCTTTTAGTAACTTGTAACAGTGCTACTGCGTTATATTAAAACCAGTTAAATTACTAATTTACAATTTTAAAACACTTACAGTATCATTAGACTGTAAAATAGTATAAATTAATTGAATAGTTCTTATTTTAATGGCATTTCTTTAGTTCAAGGAATAACCAAAATGTTTTATTGAAAATCAAACAAATTTGATTTAAAAAATCAATATTTATTCAATTCAATTCAATTCAATTTATTTATCCTTTTGACAAATTTTACATTTTGTATAGGACAAGTCAGGTATCAATTAATTTTAAGTAAATAATATAATATAGAGAATATAAAAAAACAGAATAAACAAAACAACAAGGATATCCTACAAGTGAATTACAAAAGTAGCCTACATATTATTTTATTCCAAAATCCTTACTTAAATTTAAAGAAATTGAAATAGAGTATCAACACACAACACAGTTAAAATGAGACAATACAATAACACAAAGCACAAAAAAAAAGAAGAGATCACATCAATCACAAAATATCATCATGATGCAGAAACTCCTCCACCGAGTAAAAGGATCCAGACAATAGAAATTGTCTAAGACTGTTTTTAAAAATCCTATAGTTTGGGGAATTTTGAATGCTTTTAGGAAGCTTATTCATGAACTTTGCACCAGCTTGTGAGGGAAGTTTACTGTATAAATTTAACCTGTGCTGTTTGGCACGATACTCACAAGCTTGTCTGGTGCTGTAGTTGTGTATATCCATATTTTGGACATGATCACACTTAAATTTAAAAAAAAGCAACACTTCAAGTATGTAAATACATGGAAGTGTAAGTACTCCATAATTCTTGAAATAGTTTTTACAACTTTGTTTTTTATGTAGCCCTGCAATAAGCCTTATGGCTCTTTTTTGCAAGACAAACACTCTTTTCATGTTTTGAACTGATGAGTTTCCCCAAAGAAGAACTCCATAGTTCAAATAATGATACACTAGCCCATAATAGGCTGTTAAAAGTATCGATCTGCCACAGTATGGCTTCAAACTTCTCAGTACAAATATACCTGAGCTAATTTTTGCACTGATATTGCTAATGTGGTCATTCCAGTTCAACTTGTCATCAATTAGAAGACCCAAAAATTTTATTGATTGCACTTCTTCAAGTATACTATCACCTAGCATGACACTTGGTGTCAGATTTGAGCTATGCTTTCTACTGAAGTTTATGTACTTAGTTTTACATGGATTGATTGTTAAATAGTTTTCAGCAAAATACTGTCCAGTGGCATTGACTTGTATGAAAGCCTTCTGCTCCAATTGTTGAACAGAATCTGCTTGAAAACATAGTGTTGTATCATCAGCAAATTGAATTACCCTATCCGCATTTACTGATGATGACAAATCATTAATATAGAGTAAAAATAACACTGGGCCGAGAACAGATCCTTGCGGGACTCCTTGTCTCAGCTCAGTCTCTTTAGACAGCCTTCCTGCAACATTGACACGCTGTGTTCTATTGGAAAGATATGAGTTTATCCATAGTAATGGAATCCCTCTAATACCAATATTTTCGCATTTCTTAAGTAACAAATTAAAATCAACACAATCAAAAGCTTTAGAAAGGTCCAGGAAAATGCTCATAACTTCCCTTTTTTTATCAAGACCTTCCAATAAGAAGTCCATTAACTTGACTACTGCATCGATTGTGGACTTTCCTTTTTGAAAGCCATATTGGCTACAACAAAGAATATTAAATTTATCTAAATATTTAAGAAGCTGCATTAGAAACAGTTTTTCAAAAACTTTACTAAATGCCGGGAGCATTGAAATGGGTCTGTAATTATTAATATCATTTCTTTCACCCTTTTTAAACAAAGGAAGGACCTTAGCAGATTTTAATCTACTTGGGAATTTACCTTCAGAGAATGAAGAATTTATTAAAACCTGAAGAGGTTTGGTAAGTTCTTCAAAACACTGTTTGATGAGCCACACAGAAACTTCATCAATATCAGTGGACTTTTTGTTTTTTAATTTCCTAATAGTTCTAGAAACATCCTCTTCATGCACAGGCAAAAGAAACATCGACGACTCCATATCTCTATTTCGGAATGAGTATGGCTTACAATTCTTACCTTGAAATAAATTTTGAGTGAAGAAAGTATTAAATAAGTTTGAAACAAGTGATGGTTCAGAATAGCTAACTCCATCAACCTCCATTTCCACATTGCCAGAATTAACATTCTGTTTGCGAACATCATTAATAATATTCCAAGAAGTTTTACTAATATTATCTGATTGACAAATTTGTTTACTTATTTCATATGATTTAGCTGCCACTATTACACGTCTGTATATTCGCTTGTAATTTTTGTAATATGTTTTAAATTCTTGGGAGGAAGTTGTTTTATATATTTCATATACAATTTCAACCTCTCCCTGGATACCAGAATTACATTTACATTTTATAGAAGCGGTAACAATAAAATTAACAAAAATTTATATATAGAAATGTATATTATTTTTTGCATTGTTAAAAAGGATTTTCTTAGAAAAGAATTTGATATAAGAGAGACTAATTCCTATAATTAGGAGCCGACAAGAAATAAAATTAATGGTAAAAAGAATCAAAGGCGAAATCAGAACGAAAGGTTTAATGTGATTTATGAACAATGATAGATATAATATTATGCACTTTTTAAATTTATCTTAGAAGATCAATTAAAATCACAATTAAAATTAGTTAATCCTGCAAACTTGAATTCTTGTGATACTTATTATATTAATTACTTTCTACTAATAGATTTCCATGGATTTTTGATATCATTAGTATAGAGAAAAACAGCAACATTAGGGCAATGACTGTGATGGGAGTAAATATGACAACTAACAACAAAATGTAAAAATAACAAGAAAAACTAAAAATGTTAAACATTGATAAAACACCTTCGATTTTGACTCAAGTGGCAAGGGTTCTGTACTGTGAAAGCTTTTCCAAAATGTTGTACAGCGTACTAAACCTGTAAATAAATTATGGATTGATGGCGGGGAACAGTGAGAGGAGGTGAGGGTATCCAAAGATGGAATTACTGTACGCTACATTTTCGTGCAGCATCACACCACAAGAGATTTCCTATTTTTAAAACCCTTTGAAGGCCAGGTGAAGATATATTGTCGCCTATAATTATGCGAAAAACCCCAGGTCGACGATATTTCATCGCCATAGAGTTAGCAAGAGACCTATATAGTGTTCTTAAACATGTATAAATAAATATTTTAGCAGCGATTGTTTTATGCAGTATTATTTTGATTGAATAATTAACAACTTTAAATATTTTCATGTTTGCTAAACATACTATAACAAACTAGAAACATTGCTTACTCTATGGAATTGTTGGACAACACTGTGTACACAGCTGTTTGTCAATGCAGTGGCTTACATGTGTTTATTTCTGAGATGGTGACTAACAAGGTTCTTTTTCTTCATTCTTATATTATTGTGAGTTTCGGATTTTGTGTGTGAGAGGATCTAGAACTATTTGCATTATGTGTAAGATCTCATCCAGAATGCGTATTCAAGCATGACTGTAATAAGGCCTAGAACTAGTTATTTTTCATTCTCAAAAATTTACTTTTAATATAATAAGCGTAATTATAAAAATTTCTGTGTTGATATCAAAAGACAAATTTATATATATAAAAGCCAAATACACTGACTCACTGATCACGATTTCTCAAAAACTACTGAACGGATCAGAACGAAATTTGGTATGTAGCTTCCTCTAGAGCTATAGGTGCTCACTAAGAAAGGTTTTCAAAAAAATCGGAATTTCAGGGGGGGTGGGGGGTTTGGAAGGTCAATGTTACTAAATCACGATTTCTCTAAAACTGCTAAACGGATTGCAATGAAATTTGGTATGTAGCTTCCGCTAGGGCCATAGGTGCTAATAAGAAAGGGTTTAAAAAATTCGAAATTTTAGGGGGGGGGGTTAAAGTTACTAAATCACGATTTCTCTAAAACTACTGAACGGATTGGAATACAATTTGGTATGTATCTTTCTCTAGGGCCATAGGTGCTCAATAAGAAAGGTTTTCAAAAAGTTCGAAATTTTTGGGGGGTTTGGCGGTCAAAGTTTCTAAATCATGATTTCTCCAAAACCACCAAACGGATTGGAATGAAATTTGGTATGTAGCTTCCTCTAGGGCACTAGTTGCTCGCTAAGAAAGGGTGTTAAAAAATCGAAATTTTAGGGGAGGTTTGGGGTGGTGAAAGTTACTAAAACTCTATATAAGAAATACATAGTGCAATTTATATTTATTAATATAATATATTGTTTGTTAATATACATTTAACTTTGATTTGTCTATCCGTGCAAAGCCGGATCGGGCTAGCTAGTATATTTATAAATTGATACCACATTATACATTTGGTGAGTACTTTTTTTTCTTCTTTATTTATTTGTTTGTTAAGATATATCTTATTTTAATTGTTTTTACACGTATCACAACAGTATAAAAACTTTATTTATTGTTAAAATATTAAAAGTTTGACATTTGATTTAGAAAGAATTTTTTTACAGAAAATTATATTTAGAATTAAATAATGTAGCTTCCCACCAGTTAGTTTTATTTATTTATTTTGTAAAGTCTCTCAAAATATTTTAAATTGTATTACTATTATTATTATTTTAGGAGGTGTGGGTTAAAAAACTTTAAGTTTTTATAATTATTCCTAATATTTTGATACCTCACTCACAAAAATACCTCACATTAACAAAGTTATAATTTTTGTAGCAAAACTCTGCAAATTGCTTCTTGAGGCACTGGTATTTATCGACATTTTTGTGGCAGTGATCTGTATGTACAGATTTTGAAATTCAAATTTTTTGGTCTAAGATTAAAAGGGAAGTAAAGTTTTAGAAATAGTGCGCTGATGGGTTTTTGAAGATCTTGTCCAGTATGTTTTAAAAACTACAAATTACAAAATTAAAAATATATGTTTGTATGTATCGTTAAACTATGCGTGTTAAAACGACTACGGTAGCAAATTTGTGTCCCTAAAAAGGCATATTTAAATGTTTTTGAGTTCTCATACGCAGACTGTCTTTTTTTATAACCAAGCTAAATTTCGTTGTGCGTTCTTTTGACGTTCTGGGGGACTTACAGATAAAACCGTGACCAATAAGGTTTCAGTTTTTCCTTTTAAAAGTTTGAAACCTCAAAAAATATTTAAAAATTTGTTAAATACCCGTAGTCATTTCAGGTGCAACGACATGATCCTGCTTTTCCAACTTGAACAGAACCAGACATACAAAGCCGGTTATCACAATTTTTTTAAACTCTATAAAAATAATAAATTAATTTAATAAATCATGCAAATTGAGTAACA
>JAGFPH010001821.1:0-51569 GCA_018207615.1 Philaenus spumarius
TCTGTAAGCTACTATATCGAAAATACTACACAAGATGTGACTACTCCCGTCACTCTCTACTAAAATTAGTTAATACAATATTCAAGTAATCAAGTAATAAAATATGAGTGTTTCTGAATTACAGACAATAGTCTGTTAATCAATCCAAATTTGAATACTTTCGTCTTCAATCATGATTATTGTACGCTTAGGATCATGATCATTTTTTTATGGTTGTTGGCTATATTATAAAGAATACAAATATTTAAAGGCAATTCAAAAAATATGTAATTTTTTTTTTAGTTTTGAGCTATAAATCTATTCAAAGAGTTACGTAAATTATCAAAATGCATTTTTTATTTAAAAAAATCATCTATAAACTTACCTAAGGAAATAATACTAAATTTGTATCAACTCTTTGTATTAGTATTAGTCACATGGGAAAATAGTTATGTTGACTAGAGTTAAATATTTTCAAAATGGCGGCCTTTTAAAACTTTCAAACGGAAATAACTAAAAAACTAGCACTTTTTCGAAACAATTTCATGAATCACTTTTTGCATGCTCTGTCTGACGAAATATGCCATAAGTCCGTTATTCTTAAACCAATTTCAAAAAATAAACACCAATCGATAGGGAATTAAATTTGCTAAAAACAGTTTTTCTTGAAATTTTTTCGAGAGAACGCTAGTTTTTTCGTTATTTCCGTTTGAAAAGTTTTAAACAGCGCCATTTTAAAAAACATTTAAATCAAGTCAACATAACATTTCCCCCACGTATGTAATGCAAAGGGTTGGTACAGCATTTTTGGTTAAGTAATTTTAGATATGATTTTTAAATAGAATCGCAAAATTTTGGTAACAGTATAACAACCGAAATAATTTTAGACAAATGAAAAGTGATTTGAAAGTAAATTTACTTTGAACCCAGGAATAGTAGAAAATATGTGTCAAGAGTTACGAAAGATTCTGTAGAATTAGGACCATTCCGACGGCGGCGGTATAGATAAGAATCCGTCGGAAAAGTAATGGTTTCTGGTGAAATCCGTCGGGATAGTATTGAGTTCATATGTATATATATATATATATATATACGCGTCGTACTAGTAAACCTCCGTGAAAATTGCAGGCAGATTAAGTAGATGCAAATCAGAAATACATAATTTAAAAAAATACTATTAAAAAACAACAGGCTTAATCTAGTCCTACCTATGCTGAAGGAGTTTTTTTAACTCGGTAAATGTGTACAATTATAAGGATCTGTAAGGGGATGATAAGGATTAAACTTTAGATCTATTTGTTAAAATTTTGTTTTTATATTCATTATAATATATCTAAATAAAGATAGATAAAAGTCTTAACTTTTAATTGATTTCTAATGTCATATTAACAGATCAAATGATTTAGAAGTTATTAATATTATAATGAAGAAATTAATAATCGAATATTTTTATATGTTATACGATGATGTACGAATGTTTCCGAAGTTAAACGAAAGAGTAACTCGTCTTTAAATTAAATTTGTATAAATTAATATATTGATAATAAAAGGTTGTATTTATATTAACTTTTTAACCTCAAACTTCTTTTTTTACTTACTGCCTGGAAGTTAAACGAATGGAAATCTGTTCTTTAAATTTGTATAAACGAATTTGATGACAAATGGTTGTATTTATGTACAGTTTATAATCTCAAATCAAATATTATAACGTAATATAGCATACTTTATTTGTATAACTCATATTTAAAAAAAATCAACTTCACAAGAAATTATGATTGTAGTTGTTAACATAACCGCAAAGTACATTCTACGCTAGATTTTCAACAGATGATGGGTGAAATCAGCTGGTATATTACATTGTGTACGGACGTATGCGCGCTTTAATAGGAGTTGATTTATATATAAATTTAAACAGGGTAGCTAGTGCTAATAAGGTGTTAAGCAAATGTTGGAAATACAGTGATACCAGTGACAATATAGTGCACAATTATTTAGTTTTACTATCTGCTCTTGGATTAAAAACATATTTTATGATTTGTTTCAAAATCTAGTGTTTGTACAAGTAAAACTGAAATATCTTGACTACCATGCAAGCATGCTATGCTAAACTGAATACAATTTTCAGAACCTAAATGTCACACACAAATTACTTACTGTAAACGAGGTGTAATATTGTTAAATATAAAAAAGTTATGTTGATTTATTTTCATTGTGGATATTATATATCATTGTGGACTAAATATTAATATTGCAAGTATGTAAACTATTAATGTGTTGATATAAACTTTTATTTCAAACATTAAATTTGCTATTTACTTTACAATTATTTTTACAAATTTCACTTCTTTATAATTTTAAATATCAAAGTCATATAACAGATGCTTATAATTTATTCTTACTAGCGGATTTCCAAAAGAAAAATGAGCTATTGCAGTGGCCCTTATGGTAAGACCCAAGGTCGGGAGTAGCAAATGAGCACCGATCACGGCGATATATGTGTTCGCACTCTATCGGCCGCATTTGAAGTCCGATTTGGTTCAAACTTGGTACACATGTCGGGTGTCTACGTCGCTCGGACTAGTTCGTTAGCCAAAAAAATTAGACAATCGGAAGCAAGTTTTTTTACCGGAAGTAACTATTTATTAGTTTTTTCTACATATATAAATGTAGGATGTTATTCTGCACATTTTGTTTTTTCACGCGACCTTCTAGCTCGCTTGGTTTCCCTCAAAATCGATCAAAACGTAAAATACCATAGAAGTACCCGGCTCAAAGCCATGTGGTGGATTTTACCGTGGACCTGGCGTGCGTAGCAAGCAATATGTTATGTATTGAAGGTAATCCCAATACGAGGGTTGGCGTGCGAAAGACGCAATGCGTTGTGCATTGAAGATACTCCCAATATGCGGAATGGCGTGCGAACCATTTTGCAGCTATTCAGCACCGTCTTGAATAGACCCATTTCCCAAATTGTTGGTTGAAACCCTATAAACTTAATTTTGTACATTTGCTTAACTCACGTCAGCGGTTCAGCTGCGTGGTCGAATTATTAATAAAATCAATCAGAAAATTATTACAAACATAAATTATTATGTGGTAGTGTGAACAATTACGTACATGATACTGTGGAATATCTCTGATTTTATAATTTATAAGTTTGTTGGTCTTGTGTAAGTTAAAACATGTATAAATTTGAATCTCAAACTAGAACTAAATACTATGTAACGCTTTTAAGTTAAATTAAAAACCATTAAAGTTTAAATAAAGGGAAATTATTAGGTAAATTAAAATTATTAAAACAAAAACAGTGCACCCTCATCAAATCTTTAAATATTTTGTAGCTTAAATGGAGGATTTTATAGTAATTGGTTTATTATTAATTAGCTACCCAAAGAAATATTACCTAATGCTAAAGTTTGTTTTCAGGTTTCAAGTTTGGTTGATGATGGTGTCAGAACTTTCGTAATTCACTAACCGCCATGATGGAGTGAGTACTTTTAATACAATTTACCAAATATATTATTTATACATAAATATGCGTACAAGTTTGTACAAAATAGACGAAATACATTCTTAGTTTGTGAAGTACATCAAGAAGTAGAAAAATAGAAAACCCTGTTGGAAATCAGCTTCGTTTACAATTCATTGTTATAGTGATATAACAACCGTTTACAGTATCTTTCTAAGGAATCGTTTCAAATAGTAGCTATATAGTTGAGCGTTACATGAATTGAAATTTAAAAAAAAGGCCTATACAACATTTGGAGAAGTTATACTAATATTATAAAGAGGTAAACAATTTTTGTTTGTATGTAGGTGGTAATCTTTGGAACTACCAAACCGATCGAAAAAAATAGTTTGACTAATGAAAAGCTACACTATCCCTGAGTAACAAAGGCTATAATTAATTCATTTTGTTAAAAACATTTTTATTTCAATTTTTGTCAATTTAGTCGGAAATAATTTTAGGTTAGGCCTAGACTGATGGACCAACACATGTATTTACATTCATTATCATAGCAACCGATTGAATAAAATAACAGATAAAACAGCTGTTTACTCCAATATTTTAATTAACAGCTGATTTCCAACTTTGAAACAATTATTTGTATTTCTAACTTTTATGTTATGTTTTTATTAAAGTGTAGACCTGAGACTTGCTGGTTGTTTTAACCTTTATTGTAACTGCTGTTATAAAATATAAAATAATTTGATTTGAACCTTTAACATTATTTACCATGTTAGCTTTGGGGTTATTATTAATCCTACACTTTTATTATACAGAAAACATAACATGATTGTGTGTATAGAAGGTTCCAACGGTGTTGGCGTGCGGAACACGCATAGGTTTCGCTTAGTTATTAATAAAATAGTTTTACACAATGAACTTGAAATATATTTATGTTGATTTGCATATTAAAAGCTTAACTGATTAGGCTGTCTGCTGGGTTGGGTAGTCGATCGGAAAGAAACTTACCACGTTACACGCATTTGTTGATCGTAAACAAAAACCAAACTTAATATGAAACAAATAACTATATCAATCACGCATTTAAAAACAAATCAGGACTACCAATATTTGCGTTGAAATTAAATCTTAAAAAAATATATTTTTACTAAATTACAAAACAGGAAAATATCTTAAAATATCTTAAACTAAAGTTTAAAACCTGTACAGTATGCCCGATAAAATTTTGAAATTAAATTCTCGAATTAAAACCCATTTGTATTACCACGCTTGTTGAGAAAATTTTGTAAGCCGCACACAATCGTGCTCATTAAAACCTATCATAACCTCTTTCTTACTTAGTTAATGAGTTTTAAACCACCAAAATACAAAATCCTTTAAAATTGTTGCATTCAACAACAAATTAAGCTGTAGTTTTCCAATCTCGGTTAGTCTGTTACTTTTATTTGCTTCGCAGGATTTTACGTATCGCTAAAATGAGCAGCACTTAAATTCCACGCCGGTGTTTATGGCGCCCTAAAATATACATCCGGCTATACGTTGTTATTGCTACAAACCCAAGAGAAATTGGGCACTTAATCAAATGTAAAAATTCCAACAGAACTTTTGATCAGTTCTGATTCGCGTAAACATCAATATGTTTGATTATTCAGTTCGTCTTGAATCAACATGTAAAACAACTTTCCAAAAAATAAGCCTCAATATTATTATAAATAAAGTACGAAACATGTGAACCAACTACGAACAATTATCTACAAAACATTTTGTATTCGCGTTTAAGTAAAGCTTAAATTGTTTGTAAATATAACTACTGTTTATTACATTTTAATTTCTTATCTATTTACTGTATACTACACGAGCTGCCCGATCTGGCTTTGCACGGATAGACAAATCAAAGTTAAATGCATATTAACAACAACAAAAAATCAATAAATATATTACAGTAAGTATTTCTCATGGGGATTTGTAGTAAGTTTAACCTCCCCCCCTCCCCCTAAATTAATTTTTTTTTAACCTTTCTTAGCGAGCATGTACGGTCCTAGAGGAAGCTACATACCAAAAATTTCATACCAATCCGTTGAGTGGAATTTTTAGTAAATTTCAACCCCCGCCCCCAAACCCGCCATAATATTTCGAATTTTTTTAAAACCTTTCTTAGCGTGCACCTAGGAAGCTACCTGCCAAATTTTATTTCAATCCGTTTGGTGGTTTTTTTTAGTAACTTTGACCCCCCAAACCCCCCTAATATTTCGATTTATTTGAAAACCATTCCTATCGAGTACCTATTGCCCTAGAGGAAGCTACATATTAAATTTCACTGCAATCCGTTCGGTAGTTTTTGAGATTTCTTGATGAGTCTGAGAGTGGTATTTGGCTTTTATAGGCTATATATAGGTTAGATTGTTTATGTAACAAAACAAGTTAAATAACATAATTAATAAATCATACTATAATAATATAGCATTTTCATTAAAATGATAAAAGTAAAAAATAAACCATCTAAATAATTTAACGAAAATGAAAAATTTAACTGATGTAATTGAGCCTTAAAGTTTAAAGGGAAAAGTCTGTAACAATAAGTCTTAAAAAAACTTTGTATAAGGAGTTATTATTTGGGTACTATGTTTAATTTATAGGAAATTTAATGCTCTTTTAAATGGTATTACTTTCCATGTCATAACTACATTAGTGTGGTTTTTATCGTCAAACTAATAGTACCAAGTCGTGTAATTTTAAAAGATCAGAAATTACGCCATGACAGCTAAACGGTTAAGATCAGATAATTGCTTATATTCATTTTTTTGTTCCTTTTGATAAGTAGAATCAACTGTTAAAATTAATGTAGTCAGTAGTGACTCACCCTGTATAATAACTAGCATATAAAATATCTCTTTTTAAAGTAAGGTCAAAAATCGCTATAGTCATATGAAACAATCCATATTTATTTAAGATTAACTGAAAAACATATACTCTATACATTGTATTAGGATTAATTTGTACTACTTAATAATTTGTAGAAGTTCATCTTTTCTTATTACAATTTTAAGATGCATTTATTTATAAATGTATGCCATATTATGATTAAGCTTAACTACTTACCTTATGCCCGTCACGTGACGTTCTTCTCTTTTTGTATGGCGCGTTTCGGAGATTTACTCCATTATCAGACGCATATGATTCTCGCGAGGTCGTCAAGCATTACATCATTAAAATCATTAAAAAAACACCCCAGGCGTAAAAATTGTTTTAATATGTTCTCAGTGTTTCTGTTTGTGAGTTTTTATGTAATGTTTGACGAAATCGCAAGTGATATGCGTCTGATGATGGAGTAAATCTCCGAAACGCATTATTTAAAAAGATAAGAAAGTCACGTGACGTGACGGACATAAGGTAAGTAGTTAAGCTTAATTATATTACGTTGACTTGATTGAAAAATAAACATGGTCATTATGACTTACTTATTCCGACCATACTTTTAATTTATACCATTACACACTACATTTGTAGTGTTGGACCTACTTTGGATTCTTTAATATCCAGAAGGTTTAGGAAAACACAATCTCCTTCACTAATGAGAAAGGAAAACTTGCCTTTGTGTAGCGTTAAATTCAATTTAAAAGCTTTAAATTAGTTTTCAAAAGAAACCTTATTTAGCAATTTAGTTATTACAGTGCCTTTATACAAAGTTTCGGACAAAAATAAATTGGAATTTCTAAGTTTGAGTACTTTAGAAGTTAAATTACCTTTATTCTCAAGTTTATAGCTATTCGTAAAAGTTGTATTGCTTTGTTATAAAACAGTTGACGTTGAATCAGTCGTTAAAAACTAACCTAACAAGTATTTATTTTTCCGACCATACTTTCAATTTATGTCATTATACACTACTTTTGTAATTGTTTTAACCTACTCTGAATTCTTTAATATCCAAAAGGTTTAGGAAAACACAATCTCCTTCACTAATGGGAAAGGAAAACTTGCCTTTGTGTAGCGTTAAATTAAATTCAAAAGCTTTAAATTAGTTTTCGAAAGAAACCTTATTTAGCAATTTAGTTATTACAGTGACTTTATCAAAAGTTGTAACAAAAATAAATTGGAATTTCTTACTTTGGAAGTTAAATTACCTTTATTCTCAAGTTTATAGCTATTCGTAAAAGTTGTATTTCTTTGTTATAAAACAGTTGACTTTGATCCGTCGTTAAAAACATAACCTAACAAGTATTTATTTTTAGATAATATAATGTATGTATAGCTTCTTGGATTGTATATTATGAATAATATGTATTACATTAATTGCCATGCGTCAAACTATCTAAATTGGTTCCTAAATGGATTACCGGTTTCGACGGTCGCACCGTCATCTTCATCTTCACGAAATAATTTGATTTGAACATTTAAGTTTATTTACCATCTTAGCTTTAGTGTTATTATTAATCCTACACCTTTATTATAAAGAAAATATAATATGGTTATGTGTATAGAAGGTTCCAACTGGGTTGGCGTGCGGAACACGCAGGGTTTTCCCCTGTTAATAAATACAAATAATATAAACTATAAATACAAATTTTCTAATAATGTTACTTCCTAAATGCGTTTTTTTCCAATTATTAGTTTACTAAGGAACTTATATAAAATGGTATTATTTTCAAAATATTTTAGGTCGCAAAACACATTGCTACGATTTCATAACTAGGAACACAATTCCCCAGTTTAATTTTGCAATAGAATGTGTGAAAAAAAACTACGCCCTAGAAAAGTACACAATGGAACCTTATATAATATAATGGTACTCGTTATTTGAAACCTTTGTCAGCTAAAGTAAAGCGAACAATTTGGATCTCTTCCAGAACCTTTAATAGCCTTTGTAGTTAATACCGCCTTTAAATATGACAACGACCATTTTATTTTACGTTATGGAAACAATAACCTCTGCCAAGTAATAGAAAACTTTGTCTTATCTTATAAAGTCATTTGATTTAATGCAATCTATTAATACTGTAGCTTTAAAAAAATACACACATTTGTTATAATATAATACAAATTTAGGAAAATACACAATTTATTTTACCAACATTTAATGAAAATGTTTAAGTGTAGAAGAAAACATGTATAATTTTAACGGAAATTTTCCTTAAATAACTGATTCAATAAACTGATCAACCCTTTTATTTTACGAAAATAAATCAAAACTCCTGCTAATTTTCCCAAAAATCTATTTTGCTAAAAACACTCTTACCAAGCAGATAATGATTTAACTAAACATTTCTAAATCTATATCTATATTAATATAATAAAGAGGTAAAATTTGTTTGTTTGTATGTAGGGGGTAATCTCTGTAACTACTGAACCGATTGGAAAAATAATTTTACTAATAAAGAGCCGCAATATCCCTGAGATAGGATATAATTCATTATAATAAAAACATTTTTTATTTCAATATTTGTAAATTTAGTCGGAAAAAATCTTAGGTTAGGCCTAAACTGAGGAATAAACACATGTATTTACATTTATTACCATAGCAACCAATTGAATAAAATAACAGATAAAACAGCTGTTTGCTTCAATATTTCATTGACAGCTGATTTCAAACTTTGTAGCAATTATTTGCATTTCTAACTTTTACACTAGGTTTTTATAAAAGTGTAGACCTGAGCCTTGCTGGTTCCTTTAACCTTTATTATAACTACTGTTATAAAATATAAGAAATAATTTGATTTGAACATAAATATTAATTGTTATACTTTCCTTAAAGCTAGAGTGCCGAAATATTTTACATTTATTTCTTACAAGATACATAGAAACAGTTAAATAATTTGAATTTTGTCACGTGCTGCTAAGCGGCAAAAATGTGATAACCCCTTAAACAATAAAAATAATTCCTATATTTTCCTTAAAGTTATTAAACTGAAAATTTGTTTGTTTATTTCTTACAACTTACATAAAAAAGTATCATAGATTGACAATTTGTTGCGTGCTGCTAAGAGGTGGAAATGTAGTAAAAATGTTGATTGTTATACTTTCCTTAAAGCTAGAGAATAAACCCTTAATGAATTAAGGAATTTAAAAATAAGAATTTACTATGTTACATACTAATTAAATTTAAATAAGATACATCATTTAATATTAAGGCCTATTTGTACAAAATAACCTGTTTGCATTTGCTGCGATGCGAGTCACCGCGTGGGTTGGCGAGCAGGGATCGGAGCCCTCTAGTTATATAAATAAAATAATCATTGTTTTTAGATAAAGTAAAACCTACATGCCCCAATTTATTCATGTCTAAAATATTAACTTCACAAACACTATCCAAAGTTAGTTTGTCTGAATTATAGAATGTAAATTAAGTTTACGATTATGGTAACTATCTGCCTTCTCTACAACACAGAAGAAAGGAATGCAGCAAAGTCAATGTTATTTGTAAGCTTTTATTTGCGTTCTCAATATTTCCGCTAAAATAAGCCTCATTTAGAACGCCGGTGTTTATAGCTCAATAAACTTTAGTTACGGATTTATTTTTTTATTGCAGCAAACCAAATGAGAATTTAGCTCACAGCGAAGAACTTTAGCCATAAATCTTTACACGAATAATGTTTTAGGTTTAGTTTGGAATGTTTTAGAAACAATATTTTAACTTGAAATTTAGAGGAATATAATGTAAATGTTTGAATTATTATTTTTTTTAATAAATGGTTATTACGTAATGTAATGTATATAAAACTAAATTTGTTTCACTTACACTTAATCGTTAGTAACGTAACAATTTTAAAGATGTTTGGTCAGAAGAAAAGCTTTTGCCAACCGTCTTATAATAATATATATTATAAGTATTATAGATCTAATAATTATTGTATGTAAAATTTTAAAACTATTAACACGTTCAGTGTTAAGAAACTTAATTTTCTTTTACGACCTATAACTCAAACAAAAATGAGTGTACGTCCTTAGATAACAACATAGTATATCGCATTTGCTTTTGTACGTTGTTTGATTTAATCGTTAACATATTATATCAGCTGATTTCGTTCATCAGCTGTGATAATTAAACAACTGTGCAAACCATAAAGGTTATGTTTACAACTTTTAGGTTAAGTATCTTTAAAAAAAGAATAAAAAATGGTCTATGCAAATATTTATGTTAAGAACCAATCATCATTTAAGTTTTAAAATAGGTGTATGTTCAAAAAATTGATTACATTTAAGCTTTTCTTTTAAGATTACTTATTATTTGGTTTGTAAGAGTTGTGGTGAGCAAATCAAATCAGTTGGAATATTGCAATAAAACTTTTTAAACGTACTGAAAGATGAATCTGTTTTGCTTACACAAAACACACACAGAGGAGACACACATTTGTTTCCCAATAACCCACATTTACTATTAAATTGTGTGTAGACTAAACTACTAAGAAATAAACAGAACTACTAATAGAATTATATTTCTTGAGGGATGTTATAAACTAGATAATTTATACAACTTTCGTACAATTACTTACAGGCTTTAGATATATTTTTACAAAACTGTTCAAATGCAATTATCAAACGAATGAATAATATAGTAATAGTGGAACTGACAGTTCTTCGCTATTGCTTGATTAAATTTTAAGCATGGTTATCCCATTTGTGACGCGATCAGGATCAGGGTTAGGCAATCAATCTATGCGCATCACAAAGCGGTGAGAATCGGTACTAATATGGTTCGTCTATGGTCTTGCCGCTTCACAGGGTTGCCTCGACCAATCAGCGGACGGCACCTAAGTCTGCCAAGACGAAGTCCTAGGAAATCGCCATTGTGGTGTAGACGCCGAACGACGTAAGTTAGCGCATTGCAGTGAATAGGTAATCTTGCGTAACGAGTAAATTAATTATGATCGGCTAACGCGAAAGCTGGATTAGGCTATCGTGCAAACGGGGGCCATGTAACAGTAACGTCGGAAAGCGTCCCAAAGGGCGATATGTCAAAATAGCGTGTTAAAGGCTGAAGACATACGCCCATCCTAGTGTGATACACCTTGTTAGAGTATGTAAATTATATCAGTATTTAGTGATTAGTTTATTATAGTGCCTATCAAAGCTGGTTACCCTTGTGTGTGGCTAATAACTTTAAGTGGTGGTATTAATATAAATGGGTGGTGCTTCGTTAGATTAATCCGATTCACGTTCCTTGTGGGAAGCTAATAATTGTTGCGGCAGGGCGCGGTAGTAACGATGATCATTACAGAATGGTAGCAGATACGGTTACGAGCAACCCCAATTACCTCACTATTAGTCACACTCGGGGGGGTCATTTTTTTTTCACGGCTTAATTTAAAACCAGGCGAAATTTGGGCTAAGTGAATCTAACCGGCAACCTATAGGCAAAGTTTTATTTGTCGTGACAAGCCGCATAAAGCCACATGGCTAAGTCGACTTCCGGTAGGATTTGAGCATGTTTTTTCCGTTTTAATTTCACCTTTTTATAAATTCAATATTCACACTAGGCATTAAATTCATTTGTACCATTTGTTAAATTTAACTTATACCACCCAACCCAAAACCTTTTATTCCCATTGTAGATTCAATTTCGTAATTTAACTTAGGCAACCAGTGACTACTCAACACAACCTACACCCTTGGTTCAGTGCAAGTACCAAAATATACTTGACAACAACACAGGAATTAATTGTATTCGTAAGTATAGTGCGCGAAATTTTATGGTGAGTTCTTGAATTTATGATTACTTCTAGCCTAATTTAATTATATTTAAATATCATACAATTATCTTGTTTTACAAAGATATAGCCTAGGGTATATTAAATTTAATGTATGTGTGTACCATGTCGCGAAATTTTATAGTGACTTCTTGAAATGAATACTAGCCTGATTCAATTATGTTTAACTCAGATACCGTGCATTTGTTTTACAACAACATTGCCCCAAATTTATTAACGTAGTTCCAAGCATTTCACAGTAATAATTTTGGGTTAAGAAAGGCCAAAGATCTACAAAGTTCAAACCTAACCTGTTATAGAAGTATTCATTTCATTTAAACATTATAGGCGGCTAGGTATCGGCCTAATTCTGAGGAATATGAATGTAACAAAAAAAAAATAATAAATAAATAAAATAATAAAAAAACCAAAAAAAAACCCAAAAAAAAAACAAAAATAACATTCATACACTTCCGAATAACGCAGCTTAAGGTTACTATGAGTGAACTTAACCTAATTAACACCAATAAATTATTGATATTGGGGGACAGCCATGTAGCTCGTCTCGCTAAATTCAGTGACAAATGCAGACAAGTATACCACAAAAATAATGTAATATTCCACGGACTACCAGGGGCAACAACTTCCGTATTGAAGGCGTACGTCAAATGTCACTACAGGTCTCTTTTCCCAGCAGAATTGGTAGTCATCATAATCGGCTCAAATGATGTATTGCGAGATTACAATGGGAATACTTTAAAAAACAATTACATATTCATTATACGTCTTATTCGTAGACATAACCCTTCAGGAAAATTTCTTTTGTTTAAATTGCCCATTTTCCCATTAATATTTACAAAACTAAAGCAACAAAGCGAGATTAAGTTATTCAATCGTTTCGTGGCCACCCTTGCCAGTGAATATATACGAGTGGTAGAAATTGCACCTGAACATCTCTGGCCAATAGATTTTTTCCTCAAGGACGGACTTCATTTTTCCCCCACCGTCAATACAAAAATTTTATCCACAGCAATTATTTCGATTCATTAGGGCGACGATAAAAAAAAAAAAAAAAAAAAAAATTTCAAATTCTTTTATGCTATTATAGGCCTAACTTAATTCATAATTTAGTAAATAAAAAATAATACCGAACTATACATGGCAATACCGGCTACTTACAAATAGGCTACCTGTGTATAGGCTACTTAAAAATTTATCTCGCCCGAACTTTAAAGTAACCCTTTTTTTTACTCACATTTATAGCCTATTCCCCTAATTCAATTAACCTTTTCGACGACTGTGACTGGCTAACCATAAAACACGAACAGCCATACCAGAGTCAATTAAAATAACTAACTCATTGTGGCCAGTACCGTAGTGTATATTACTATCAACTTAATTATTTTTCCAAACTAACTAATAGCTTACGGGTTGTGTTGAAATTTGTTTCAGTTATTCATTGTTTATTACTAATTACCCGCCCACAGATTTTAAATTATCATAGAACCATTATGGCAGCAACGGTAAATTGGGATTCAGATATTCCAACACCTTTCCCTTTTATGTTAACTAGTAACCCCCCTCATCGCAAATGGATTATTAAATTAACGGCTGCGCAAGCTAAGGAACTACTAACATCATGGCAAGTCGAGCCTGCCGATACATTGGAAATGAATAGAGGTCGGATTCGAGAAGTACTCGACGTATACAGAGACTCATATGTAGGGACTCCAACTGAGCCACAGCCAACCCAACAACCTTTGCACCCTCAAGTGGTGCAGATGCTCGAAATTCTGAACAAATCGCTAACTCCTCCTACACCCAAGCCTCCACATTCACTTCCAACGTCAGCTTACAATTTAATTCAAACAGTTGATAATCTAGATGGTAGGCCAACTGAAGCAACCTTACTCAGTTTGAAGAAAATCGTGCGCGCCTCCCAATTACATCCGGGTTTTGATCGTTTGATCCTTCTAGAATTAATTCCCAGAACCACAGGGCTTTCGTCTTGTGTGTTGGAGCGAGCAATCGACAACGGTTATACGGTAGAGGAATTTAGGGATACATTAATCGATACAATATTCCCGCCACATTTAAAACACCAAGCGGTCGCAGAAATGGTTTACAGAGCGCAGCGACCAACAGAATCGTTGGAAGAATTTATTTGCAGCGTAAGAGATATGTCCTCCTTACTGTTACCAGCCCTAAAGCAGGGGGAAAGACTAGCAGCCATATTATCTGGAATGTCGTCAGACGCAACATCCCGTTTAGCTACAGTCGACCGCCCACAAACTGTCAACGAATTATTGGCCCTGGTACCCTACTTACAATGCGGTATGGCCAATAACAGCAATTTTAGGTCACAAACGCAATGGCCCCCAGGCCAAGCACGTGTACCACCACCAACTCAACACCAATTCAATAGCAATAATCATACTAGCCCCATAAGGTATCCCCCACCCCTTATGGCCACACATCAAACTCCCCCATCAGATTTCAATTCATTAACAAATCAGGGTCGTTCACAATATCCTCGCAGGGATGCACAAGGGACCCGACCCCGATATCAAGGTTACAATCGCCAACGCTTTGCCAGAGGTCCTTCTGGGCCTTTAAACTAAAACGGAGGGTTCACGGGGGCAGTGAGCCATCTCCTACAACTACCCAAGCCCGAGTAAATAAGCACCTTGACCACACACCCAAGTCTCTTCCTATTGGCGCTAAGGGCCCATTGAAGGTGGCTGTTGCGGCCTCTGACATCGTCACTGTTTTGGCCAAAATTGGCCGCCCAGACGTGACGTGTTTGGTGGACACTGGTTCGACCTACAGTCTGATCAGTCGGGCGTTTTACATGTCAATCACCGAATTACCAACAACCATTAAGCGAGTCGAACCAGTCCACCTATCAGCATGTACCGCTAATGGCCACATCATAAATTTCAAAACCCAAGTTTTACTGCACGTGAAACTGGGAACTCTTTCATGGGATTTACCATTTTTGGTAGCCCCAACCTTGCCCTACCCAGTTGTGCTTGGTTGCAATTTTTTGCGTAAAACACGCGCATGTATTGACTTCAAGAGTCATGAAATTCGATTTCCGTACGCGTCACCACAGCTTTGTTCAATAACCCCAGAACATATTGCAACTGAAACCCCACAACCCTTCCGTACTGGCAGCAATCTTTCATCCCGTGAGTTGGATAAAGTTGCTGATCTAATTGCCAAGTACCCCAACACCGTCACTTGTAAGCTTGGCAAAACAAATCTCATCAAATATACCATCAAAGTAAATTCTACCAAAATAGTTCGAGCTCGTCCATATCAGTACGCTCCGCCGAAGTTAGAGGCTTTAAGGGAGCATATTGATGACCTCCTATCCAAAGGTGTTATAAGCCCCTCCACTTCCCCTTACGCCTGTCCCGCATTTCTCGTCCCAAAGAAAGGGGGCAAAACTCGAATGGTGGTCAACTATAAGGCTATCAATGAGATAGCCGATTTGGAGGCCACCCCAATCCCAACACTGGAATCTGCATTCCAGTACCTAGGTAAGGCAAAGTGGTTCACACTACTAGACCTTAACCAGGCATACCACCAAATACCTCTGGATGAAGAATCCCGTAAATACACGTCCTTTGTTGTGCCTTTTGGCCAATATCATTTTAATTTCGTCCCTTTCGGATTAGCTAGCGGAGGATTGGTCCTCACAAGGCTAATCGAAAAAATATTCGGAGATATTAAGTACAAGTATGTTTTCACCTTTTTTGATGACTTGTGCGTATACTCCGACGGCTCATTTGACGACCACCTTACCAAGGTGGAGACGGTCCTCAATCGTCTACAGTCCGCCGGACTTACCGTCAACCCAGAAAAATTAACCGTGGCCGCAAATAATATCCAGTTCCTTGGACACGTGTTCAAAAATCAGTCGGTATCCCTCCACCCAGACAGGGTACAGCCTATTGCCGATTACCCCACACCTAAAAACCTCAAGCAGGTGGCTAGATTCTTAGGCTTGGCAGCCTTTTATTCCAAATTTATTAAAAATTTTGCTGATATTTCCCGACCACTTAATCAGTTAAAACGCAAAGGCGTTAGATTCGAGTGGGGTCCTGATCAAGAGCTCGCCTTTAATTCCTTGAAGCAAGCTCTAATGAGCAACTTACTTCTACGGCTTCCCGATTTTTCAAAACCATTCATAGTTCACTCCGATGCTTCCGGGGTAGCTTTGGGAGTGTCCTTATCTCAGGACTATAATGGCGACCTATTGCCGGTGGCCTTTGCATCCCGCCCCTTAAATAAACATGAGATTAATTACAGCACTATGGAGCTGGAATGCCTTGGCGTGGTTTTTGCCCTGACCAAGTTCCAACAGTACCTCGAGCACCGTGAATTCCAGCTGTATACGGACAATTCGGCTTTGTCCTGGCTGTTGAATCACCCACGCCAAGTAGGGAAATTAGCCCGGTGGATTGAGTTCATTAACTCATTCAAATTCACCGTGCAACACATAAAGGGAACCGACAACATTGTTGCGGATTCCCTGTCCCGCCTTTTCGAGCCAACGGCTCCTACGGCAGTTCCTTTCCAAGAACATCAACCCACCACTCCCCAGCTATCAATTTTATCCCGTATCCCAGAGGTATTCCGCGATATTCACCTCCATCAGAGGGAAGATCCGGTTCTCCATACAATTATCAACAGCATAACCCTCCCTCCCAACTACTCTTTAGTGGACCGGACCTTGATGCATCTTGCCCCAGGCCAAAGATCACCAAGGGTGGTCTTACCCCAGAAGGTCCTGGATATGGTTTTCAAGTATTACCACGAGCTTCCTATTTCAGCCCACATGGGCATTGGTAAGACCTTTGCCCGTATTTCCCAATTTTTCTGGGCCGACGACCTAAAGGGTCAAATCGCCCAGAGAGTAAAGTCCTGCGTAAAGTGCCAGAGGTCTAAACAAGCTCCTAACACTCGCGTAGGATTACAAGCTTCTGAAATACCTACAGCCCCATTTCAGAAGCTTTATATCGACTATGTCGGTCCCCTACCTAGGTCCACTAATCGGAACGCATACATCCTAACCGTGGTGGATGCGTTCTCAAAATTCACCCTCTTATTCCCGACGAGGAACACGAAAGCACTTACTACAGTCAACATATTGACTAAAAGTGTTTTCTCTTATTTCGGCTTCCCTAAGTTCCTCGTCAGCGATAACGTCTCCTCCTTTAAATCCGCCGCCATGGCACAGATGTGCCTAGAATTCGGCATTAAACATATTTTTACCACCCCCTATTACCCTAACCCATCCCATACGGAGCGAGTAAATAAGAACCTCAAGGTCGCACTCCGCATCTTCCACGCCCAGAACCAAACTAAGTGGGACCAGGATATTCACTGGTTCCAATTAGCGTTCAACACGGCTTCCCACCTCAGTACTGGAACCTCCCCTGCCACATTGTTTCTTCACCATCCCGTTGCCCTACCTATCGAGCTAGCATGGAATATGGACCAGTTGGTCCCCCCTCCTCCACAGCTAGCTACAGACCAAATATGGTCTAAGGCTGTAGACAACCTCACGAAGGCGCACAGGGCCCGCCAGGTGGTCTACAATAGGAATCGGCAACCCAACCCGTTTCACCCCGGAGATTGCGTTATGTTTAGGGAGCATCACATCAGTGATGGCCCCAAACAAACCAATGCCAAACTCCTTCCCCTCTGGTCAAGGCCGCTAGTAATTGAGTGCTTCACCACCCCAGTAACAGTAAGGCTCATTGACCCCCGAACCAAGAAATTTATCCGTTCGGCACATATTTCCCAACTGAAAAGATTTTTTAACCCCCAACACAAATAAAAATAATCACAACCCACCACCCAATATCACAACCCTCTATAGAAACCCACCACAACACCAGGTACAATAGCCACACACTATAAGGGTTAAGTCATAATAGATTTAAGTTTTCTTCTTACTTTATTCTCCTTTCTTCTTCTTATTAACCGTGCTATAAATCAATTGAAATAACCTAATTCCCATTAAACCTTAATCGCATTGACGGGCCGAGGTAAGGCTAAGCTGGCTTTTCGAGTAGAAGTCAGCTCTACCTGAAGGCACTTCTGGCGTTTAAGATAATGGATTTTTTCCTCAGTTTCACCAATTTTTTTTTAATACCTAGGACTTGTATAGCCTCACCAGTGGTTGGGCGGTTCGGAGGTGATTTTGGGTGTGTTGAGCTTTCCTTTCGGCAACATTAGTCAATTGTTTTCATTGTTTTCATTGTAACACCAAATTATTTGAAATTTTACCTTTTTTTTGTAAACTTCAATAAATCAACCAAGCCAACCATCTGAAACATTTCTGGATTTAGCCAGGGCCACAGGAAAATCAGCTGTATGAGAGCAATACATTCCATTCCTTCAACATTATTTCCAATTTCACTATTTCCATAGTTCCCAACACTCACCAAATTTTTTTTCTCAACTTACACCTTCAACCATCCACCTCCGACACTCAAACCAAAACACATTAAAGGGCTACTTTTCTATCGACTTTCTCTATCTACCACTCTGGTCTATTATGTTTAAATTAGTGTATTTCAATTGTAATATTTGTGCAGTAAATTAAGTTATGTTTAAATTTAAGCATAAGTAACCCATTAACATCAATTATATGTCATTATGTGTTATGTTTGTCCACTGCGTTTACTATTTTGATGTAATTTTTTTCCTCTCTTCGACGTGAGCAATCCACCCCATAGGACGACACGTCGAAAACAATCATTAGGGTTTCGTGCCATATTTGCACCGCAATAATTGCAACTCATTTATTGTATACGCAAGCGCGTAGCAAAATTAGCGCACCTATCCTCTTTCCCAATGATTTTTCCTTTTGTGTATCATTGTATGTTGTTTCCATGTTTTGTCGTACCAGTCCTGGAATATCACCAGGAAGGGAAGTTGTTTGTTGCATGTCTTAAGTTTCTGCACTTAAAAGACTGCACATAATAATATATATTTCATTTTGTAAATTTTTCTTTATTTTGTAAACATTGTTCAATCCCACGTTAGGATGAACAAATCGGCACACGACACCCCACCATTTAAAATACGTTTCACTTCCACCCTGCATCCGCGTTATAATATTTGACACCCACACCTTGTCCACAACCGTTCATACCTTACCTACACCAATATTTTAATTATAATTATCCGCGAATAAATTTTGAAATATTTCATGTATTACTGTTGCTGCGTTGATACAATAGTGGCACTGGTTGGTTACAGTCTCATAGTTTTAAGTAACACTTAATTATTTAATTTAGTACTCATTTTTTAATATTAGTTTCCTTTCCTTTAATTCATTAAGTTCCTCACCATCTTTTAAGTAATTCCCATACAATCTGCAAGACCACACCTTATACCTCTTTCTCATATTTTCCAAATTACCACCACCAAATATCCTCAACTTCAAGTATTATCAAGCTGTTACCACCATGCCAACCGTTTAGAGTGTGAGTCCATCGAACACTGTCAACGACAAGTAACTAAATCAAATTTTCTTCTGTTACAACAACATCAACTGCATAAAAGAGGTGTGCAGACCCAAGCAGCTATTACCTCAGCAACTTTCAAATATTGTGAGTGCCACATAATGTCATCACAGGGGACTGACTGCACTCAGATCCTCATGTATCAAGAGACTTTTGGCCTTAATCACAATTACTACAGAAATGCAGCTCTACAACGCCATTGTATCAGTTACAGTATATCCATCTATAATATTATGACCACACCATGTAAACAGCTATTTCAACTTCAATCAATATATGAAGACACCGAAAACTCATAATTTTATCCTACACTACTCATTTCATCCATCCTAAAATATCCTTCAGTTTTTCATTCATTCATCCTTCAGTTAAACTCCCACTATTTTAAGATATTTTTTTTATTGTAAATCCCAAAAAGGATATTAAATTTGCAATGTACACACCAAAAAAAAATAGTTTTAGTTCAACAACCACCTCCACTATCCATTACTCCACCAACCACCATTATCCACTAACCAATTCAAAAAATTATTCTTCCATCCAAAAATAATCCCTCAGAATTTTATTCCATTCCTAGCATCAGTTAAACTCCCTCCTACTAGTTTAAGACATTTTTGTGTAAATCCCAAAAAAGGATATTAAATTTGCAATGTAAAAAAAAAAATAAAATAGTTTTAGTTCACCAACCATCTCCACTATCATTCGGTTACTGTTCGTCAATTCATTACCTTTTTCTCTTCACACAGGGGGTAATCTACCCCACTGTATTTATATATATTTACCCTTCTTCCTTCTCAAGTAAATCCCAACTATCCTCATTACCAAACCTACTTGATACCAACCGATATATTTTAATTACAAGTTGTCGTATTTTTGGGGGGATATTGCCGGTTTTTGGAACGTTTTCATGTATGGTGTGGAAGTGAAAGCTGGTGTAGCATGCGAATGCCACCTACAAAATTAATGGTCTTCTCAGTCCCAAGTGTTCTGTTCGCGATTAGGATCCTCTGAATTGGTTGCCAGCAATCTTCAAAAAGTCAGTGCCAGGTAGGCTAGACGACCGTGGTTTAACCACAAATGCCCTAAATCCTTGGTTATCCGTCCTGCAACCTCAGCTCCTGCGATTTTTGGGGGCGGCAGGGGTTTTGGTCGCTAGGGGGGTGACTGTGACGCCATCAGGATCAGGGTTAGGCAATCAATCTATGCGCATCACAAAGCGGTGAGAATCGGTACTAATATGGTTCGTCTATGGTCTTGCCGCTTCACAGGGTTGCCTCGACCAATCAGCGGACGGCACCTAAGTCTGCCAAGACGAAGTCCTAGGAAATCGCCATTGTGGTGTAGACGCCGAACGACGTAAGTTAGCGCATTGCAGTGAATAGGTAATCTTGCGTAACGAGTAAATTAATTATGATCGGCTAACGCGAAAGCTGGATTAGGCTATCGTGCAAACAGGGGCCATGTAACAGTAACGTCGGAAAGCGTCCCAAAGGGCGATATGTCAAAATAGCGTGTTAAAGGCTGAAGACATACGCCCATCCTAGTGTGATACACCTTGTTAGAGTATGTAAATTATATCAGTATTAGTGATTAGTTTATTATAGTGCCTATCAAAGCTGGTTACCCTTGTGTGTGGCTAATAACTTTAAGTGGTGGTATTAATATAAATGGGGGGTGCTTCGTTAGATTAATCCGATTCACGTTCCTTGTGGGAAGCCAATAATTGTTGCGGCAGGGCGCGGTAGTAACGACGATCATTACACATTTCATCCCTTTAACATAAGTAATCGAATGTAAAATGTTTTTTTTTATATCTATTAAGAATAAAATTTAATAATTTTGGGTTGATATTTTGTAGTAATTTAGTGCAATTTATTATATTATATAGGGTTAACTCCAATTTTTTTGTAGTGACGATATTCTATAAAAAAAAACCTGGTACTAATGTGTGTTAGTTATGAAATTTTAGTAAAATTATTTGAGTAGTTTTTGGGAGAGTAGAAAAAGTAAGTACATTATAATTAAATGTTAATGGTAGTTATTCCGTTTCATCCCTGTTGACTTAAATAATCAAATTGCAAATAGTTGTGTATATCCATTAAAATGATATTACATAATTTTAGATTTATAGCTTGTGGGAAGTAATTTTTATTCATATTTATTGTATAGGGGTAGCAAAACTATTTCAACCCCTTCCAATTGTGAATCTAAACCATCTATTAACCCACTCAAACACTAAAACACACACACACTTATAGAAAATTTTACCAAAATTTGTTCAGCCGTCTAGGAGGAGTTCAGTGAGATATACACACGTACAGAAGAAATATATATATAAAGATTAAAAGTTTAAGAGTGTTCCAACATTTTGAAATTATTTGTTTACTTCACAAGTTTGAATCTGATTAGTACGGTTGGCTGCACTAATTACATTACGTGGCAATTATGGCGGACATTTAATGATGCAACACATTTCCAATGCCAAAGCTGTTTAATTAGCCTACGCTTCTTAATTCTCACTCTTATTTAGCAATTAAAATAAATATAATTTCCCATTTTATTCCCGAATTTGTTCATTGCTGGTTAAAACGTATAAAACACGTTAGTAACTTATTGGTTTTGAAGAATTTCGTGGTTAAATTGGAATTGTCAAACAAATATCCAACTGCATACCAAATTTTAGATATATACTCAATGTGGTTATGGAACTTTAGTGACGTGTAAAATTAGATAGTCGGAAATAGAAGTACAATCTTATAGCTTACACTTGCCATTGTTTAAATGTTTTAATTGTTTGCCATATTTAAATAAGGTCTTATACGTAACCGCAAGAAAAAATATCAGCCATGATCTTAGTTGCATAATATGTACCCAAGCTCACGTTTTAAATGTGACGTAAAACTTATTGGACCGAATTTACCACTTTGGTAAATACTTTTTTTTTTGCATGAGGAGTGAAAAATGTGTAAGCACATGCCCTGTTGGTATCGGTCAACAGGGTTATGTAGAGATGGCCCCTAGCCGACCCACTAAAAAACACACCTCTTTCTCTGCCCTTGACGACTGGCGACGGGATCACCATGCAGCATACTTCATCACCAAGTCCGTCTTCAGCTTACCTCAGCTGTTCTTCTTCCATTCTAATGATTGAATTAATCAAACTTTCAATAATCTTGCATTTTTCCTCTTCTTCTATCATCATAACTACCAGGCTTTCCGGTGAGATCGTTGACCCAAGCTGTGTTTCCAGAACTTCTCTCTCTGTCTTCCATCGTAAACATTTAAAGATGGTGTGTTCTGCGCTGTCTTTTTCCGCCTCACAATCCAGACAGCGGGCCTCTTCTGATCTCCGAAAGCGATGTAGGTATGCCCGAAAACATCCTGTCAGTGCCTGCGTCGGATAATAGCTCGACTCTCCATGTCATCTATTTATCCATTCCTCGATGTTGGGAATCATGCTGTAGTTCCAACGACTGGATATATTGTCTTCCCATTTTCCTTACCTCTTCCTGAGAAGTCTCCGTCTTGCATTCGATTTTATATCAGCCATCGTCGCTGTTCCATCTTTCTTTTCGTCAAATTTCTCGCTCCTTTCACAGGCCACAAGATCTACTTTGGGTATTCCTGCCACTACTATAGCCGCGCCTTGAGAGACTGTCCTATACGCCGCAGCGACTCTTAGTGCTACCCGCCTCTGTACTGACAGCAACTTCCTCCGATGCACCTGCTTGTTTATTGTTTCACTCCAGGCCGGTGCTGCATAAAATATTATGGAGTTACCCTCTTTTCACCTCTCTCGGCCCTCCAACATTGGGCATCAAGCGTGAAAGATTTCCAGCTATCGCGGCAGCCTTGTTTGCCACCTTCTTCACGCGACGTCCAAAAGAAAACCCACGGTCTACTTCTACTCCAATTTATGCCGGTTGCATCTTCACACCACTCATGACGTACTTAGTATGTTAATTCAATTTCTAATAATTAAAATAAACCTAATATATAAGTTGTCTATAGTTCTTAGGTTTGTTGAATGTTACAAAAATAATTTTGATTAATCCTAAAATTAGTTTAAAACTATTTGGGAGTTACTTAATATATTTTCAAGAGCAGTATTTTATCTACCTTATTAATAAGTTTAAGGTAGGTATCGTTATAAATAACCTATTTTGCTGGTTCCCCTTGGTTCTAAAAAAGCAATTACTTAAGCCTGACAGCATCATTAATCAAACTCAAAAAACAAACTTTAGCATTAGGCCCTCCGAAAGTAAAGAGATTTGATTATCTAATAAATTAATAAACTTACCTTCATCCTTTGTTTAAGTTGTGCTTCAGAAAACAATTTAACATTATTTTTTAATATCTAAACATAATAGATTCACATTTATCTTTTAACCGGAAATTAACAAAATTCTTGTCATAGAAAATTTTATAGTATACAATCTTAAGGATAGTTTAAATTCTTTACTTTTAATTCATATATATGAAACTAGCTGACCCGTAAGGCGTTGCCCGTGGTGGTTGATATTTTCAATCTTTTTAATCTAATTGTATTCTTTTTAAGTGTTCAGTCAATGAGTGGTATTTGGCTTATATAGATCTTAAATAATAAAAACACTAGTGTCATAATAATAAAAGATCTGAAATAATGATTTTAGTAAATTTAATCCCCCCCCCCCCCCCTAAAATTCAGATTTTTTTTTCAAACCCTTTCTTAGCGAGCGCCTATGGCCCTAGAGGAAGATACATGCCAAATTCCATTCCATCTGTTCGGTAATTTTGGAGAAACGGTGATTTAGTAATTAATTTTTACCAACCAAACCCCCCTAAAATTTCCAATTTTTTTAAACCCTTTTTAAGTGAACTCTTATGGCCCTAGAGGAAGCTACATACCAAATTTCATTCCAATCCGTTCGATAGTTTTGAAGAAATCGTGATTTAATTATTTGATCCCCCCAAACCCCCCGTAAAATTTACAATTTTTTAAAACCCTTTATTAGTGAACACTTATGGCCCTAGAGGAAGCTACATACCAAATTTCATTTCAATCCGTTCGGTAGTTTTTGAGAAATCGCGATGAGTGAGTGAGTGAGTGATATTTCGCTTTTATATATAGAGATATAATCTTAAGAATAGTTTAAATTCTTTATATTTAATTCATATATATTAAATAAATAATTTAACATTTCTTTATGTTAACTATAAAGAACTTACCAAAACTTAAAACTTAAAAGTTAAATTAAATGTAATTATTTTTCCAATACTACGAACAATGATTGAAACGATTTAGTCATTATCAGTAAAATAATTTTCTTATCATTTTTCGCGAGAAATATGTAATCAAAGGTATAAATAAAAATATTATCAAAATAAATTAAATACTGAAACAGACAACCTAAATTAAGTTGAAACAAATTAATATACCTAAACTTTTTTTATTTGAAAAATGTAAATAGCAATTAAATAGCAGTTCAATAGTATATATTTAGTAGACAAAAAATATTGAATTGTATTTTATCCTTTTAGAATGGTTTCAGTTAATTCAAAAGGGCATAGCAAACAGAGTTGAATTGATATTTAAATCATGCATTTACAATATATTAAAGTCTACTTTAAATTAAGCCATTTTGATATTGATTCATATCTTTGATCATTTTAGAAATCTCACTCATAATTTTATCACAAGATGGTATAAAATCATCTTATAATAAGTAAATATTTCTAACCAAGGTATTAAATCGAGCTTCATAAACGAAATATCTCTGTAGATCGTCATTCAGTTTTAAGGAATCATAATTCAATTTATTCAATAACTTTTCTGGTTTTACATTGTCATTAAATTAACTATAATAAATCATTTTAAATGTTTCAAAATACCTTCCAACTAATAAACCGTGGAATTGTGAATTCGAGTAAAGTGTTATACCAAACAATAATCTTTGATCTTGTAAAAAACATCAGCCACAAATAATGTGTATGTAATCAGTTTAGATGTGTTTTATTTTAATAGTAGGACATTGTTTTATAAATTATGTAACAACATTACCATACATAATAATTTACATATTTGTAAAAACGTTTTCCTTTTTGTATATCGAAGTAAATGGAAAAGATTGAAAACTATTAAAGGTCTAAAACGACGTCAAATATACATCTTAAAAAAATTAGGCAAAAACTAAAATATACAAGATAAAACTAAACAAATTCAATACTTTCAAATCCCACTTTCTTTATCTTATTTATCTTTAAAAGAGAGGCATATAAAGTTGTTTACAGTTTATAAGCGCATAGAAACACAACTCTATTGAATTGTTTGGTTCTTAAACATGTCTTTATAGCTTTCATAGCTTATCATAGCTTTTACGAATTAGTATACAGGGTGGATGAGAACGGTTTAATATTTCGTATATAATGACAAATTGAAGGTAGATGCGATTGAGGAACCTATTCTGTGTAAAAATACAATTTTATTAAGATGTCAAAAATGTTGTCTGCCATCTTGGATATACCATTTTGAATGCATTGAAGGGACATTTTCTCAGGAACTACAGGAACGAAATTAGTACAATTTTATCAGTGTGTTAATACTACCTAAATTCACAATTTAAAATGGGGGTTTTGCAATACAAGCGTTTCAATACATTTTGTCATTAGTATTATTTTATTTATAATAGTATTTTTACTTGTTTTTGCCATATTTCTCAGTCATAACTTAGAAATGATCACTTGTATTACAAAATGCTCTCTAAACCTGTAGTATACTCCCTTAAGCAACCCCTGAAAATTTCAGATTCTTTTTGTTAGGTGGTTTTTGAAAAAAAATTCTTTTGTGAATAAAATTTATGATTTTCTGAAAACATGTTTAAAGTCTTACTTAATATTTAAAGCATACCAGCCCCGTATGCAGGGTTGCCATCAGCTGAATGTCATCAAAGACTGTATAATCAGGTTAGGCACTGCAGAACAATCTAAATCCATACCAAAATGAAAATTCCCACCATAGGCGGCGATTTGAAATTAGTTTCAAATTAGATAAAAATCATATCGAATTATTAAGAAAATGATAAAAAAAGTGTCTTATTCTCAAGTGACATACGAACCAGAAAGCCCACTTATAGTTGAGATATAATAATAAACTTAGGTTTGTTTTAAAGCTAAATAAAATGGCAATGATAACCATTAAAAAATAAAAATATTTTAGGTGTTCCAGAACCCCTTAAATACGAATTGTTAAGCCTTTCTCGGACTTTTCATCCTCACTGTATAATTTTAAGCAAGAAATTTTGGGAATGTTTTAAAGACGTTAACTCTAACTATGTATTAGATGTTCAATGAGTACTGTGGTGAATTTAAACAATTAGAAACACTGAAGCCGGTTAAGATTTAGAACCTTCCTCCGATGATGGTAACTTGGTTACCGAAACGTACATCACGGAACAAGAATAACTATATTAATACATGTGTTTTAGTTTGTTTGTGTAGTTTAATTCACCGAACATGTGGTTGGTGCTTCAGTAATTCTAATTGTCTAACTATTTAATCAGAGAAATAAATAAACTAAAACAATCTAGTCTTCAAAATAGTTCATATTTATTTTTAAGTTATATGAATAGCAAAATGCACATCAAGATTTAATTAATATTCTATACACAAACAAAACATGCTTAACAACACATTTAACAACATATTTTTAAACTTCTATTGTCTGTTTACAGTTTAGTTGTTAGCATGGACAGGCACTGTCTAAGATATTGGAACGGAGATAACTTACTCTACTAGCCCGAATGAAAACATTAACCTCATAAAACTCATTTAAACTAGTCATTAGAAAAATGTTTTCCTTGATAGTGTTTTTTATATTTTCAAGAATAATTTGTATTAATGTGGAACTAACTGCAATAGTTGAATAATAATATAAAAACTTTAGGAAAAATCACACAATGCTTTGTGTACTGAAGATACTCCCAATATGCGGAATGGCGTGCGAACCATTTTGCAGCTATTCAACACAGTCGTGAATAGACCTATTTCCCAAACTGTCGGTTGAAACCCTAAAACATAGGCCTATAAACTTAATTTTGGAAATGTGCTCAACTCACGTCAGCGTGGTTCAGCTGCGTGGTCGAATTATTCAATATTCTGTTCCATAAATAACCACAGATAAAACAATGATACACTAAACAATACTAAATTACAAAACTATCAACAACGCATCAATGGCCTAATGTAGATTTGAACCTATCCAGTGTCTCTTCCTGCACCAATGGACAGGCTTTGATTGATTATTCCACGTTATAATACGTCATACGTAGTGATTAATGACATCAATTCAATGACCATTTGAATGTGACCTTGCTTCTAACTATACCTAATCGATATCTAACTTTAAGCAATCAACCGAGACAAATTGATTAGTAGCTATATACAAAGCTTTGTTTTGACTAATTAATGTAGGGACTGTCCTTTATTTGCTTACAGATGTGAATATAGTTGCTTTCGTCTTACGAAAATGTGTTGCCTCTTTATTATTAATCTGTTTAATAAGAATTATTCCAAAAATGTAGTAAACATTTATTTGAATATATCAAATCCATTACTTTCCTAGTTATCTTTAAAGTTGTTAATAGTTGACAGCTGTTTCGAATATTTATTACGCTTTTCACATTAAACTAATTGAAAACATCTGATATATGTAAAAATCAATACTTGTTTGTTCGTATTTTATGCGCTGCCATACGGTTCATTCGATTGTGGTTAAAGTTATTGCTAAATGTCCAGGATTTTCCCGGGGGTAGGGTATAATATCATATGATTAAAATAAAATCTAATAATCTGTATATATAAAAGCGAAATACCATTCACTCACTCACTCACTCACTGACTCACTTATCACGATTTCTCAAAAACTACAGAACGGATTGAAATGAAATTTGGTATGTAGCTTCCTCTAGGGAAATAGGTGCTCACTAAGAAAGGGTATGCAAATTTTCGATATTTTAGGGTTTGGGGGGATTAAAGTTACTAAAATCATTATTTCGGATCTTTTATTATTATGACACTAGTGTTTTTATTATTTAAAATCTATAAGAAAGGGTTTGAAAAAATTCGAAATTTTAGGGGGGGTTGGGGGATTAAAGTTATTAAATCACGATTTCTTCAAAATTACCGAACGGATTGGAATGAAATTTGGTATGTAGCTTCTTCTAGAGCCATAAGTGTTCACTAAAAAAGGGTTTTAAAAAATTGGAAATTTTAGGGGGGTTTGGGGGAATCAAAATTACTAAAATCATAATTTCAGATCTTTTATTATTATGACAATAGTGATTTTATTATTTAAGATGTATATATATAAAAGCCAAATACCACTCACTGACTGAACACTTAAAAAGAATACAATTACGTTAAAAAGACTGAAAATACCAACCACCACGGGCAACGCCGTACGAGTCAGCTAGTATAATATATGTATTAACAAAACACACCAAAAACTATATTCCTTTTGCCCAAACACATTACCATAGTAAAAAATTAAAAATTTTCTGTTCGATGGAAAGGATTTCATAAATTATAATTACATGTCACTGACGAAAAGTTGGGAAATTCACTCAGTTTGAACATTTAGCTAGAGTCCTAATAACCAACAATTAATGTTGCGATAGTTTAAGAAAAACGTCTTATACTCTACACACTTGCAAACCTGTCGACTATAAGCCATTTGCGTCGTAAAATGAATAATGGAGAACAAGGCTTTGCATGAATATTCAGCAGTTGGTAACACTGATTTATAATGGCGGGAAGACAGGGGTTGAATATTACGACGGTGACGTCATCGAGTTAAAAGTTTTAAGTTATGCGTCTACTACGGATACTAGTATCCGTGGCGTCTACTACAGCTCCTAGAGTTTCCTAATTAACCATGTCTTAGAAGTTTTATAGTATTCGGTTAGGACAATGAAAACTGTGAACATGTTGTGCTAAAATGTAATAGCCAAACATCTTTGTTATAAAGGGTTGAGTCTTAGGCGGGTTACACAATAATGCCTCATACAACGTGTCTGAGGCATGTCCCACTCAACACCAACCTGTGTTATAGAATGAGCACTTACACACTGCGTGAGACAAATGTCTGACGTAACATCCCTGCTTCGAGACCGGTCGGTCGGTGTTTGGTAAGACAAGTCTCACGGGAAGCCGGCCTCGCGCATGCGTACGTTGCAGGTCCAGTCGGCCGTCTGCAACGTACGTGAGTCAGTGGTGTTTCGCTGCGTTCACTGTTTATGTTCTGCGCATTGTGTTTAACTTTGATGTCAAAATTTTGATATTATAAAAAAGGGGGTTGTTTTTCAAAATCTTTTTTCTTGCATATATACAGGCCTAATTGACATGTTTGGTGAAAATTTGTTTGAAATCGATCGAATAGTTTAAATAATAATAATAATATAATCTATATATATATAAAAGTCAAATCCACTGACTCACTGATCACGATTTCTCAAAAACTACTGAACGGGTCGGAACAAAATTTGGTATGTCGTAGCTTCCTCCAGGGCCATAAGTGCTCACTAAGAAAGGTTTTAAAAAAATTAGAAACTTTAGGGAGGTTTGGGATGGTCAAAGTTACTATATCACGATTTCTCTAAAACTACTGAACGGATTGGAATTAAATTTGGTATGTAGCTTCCTCTATGGGCGTAGGTGCTCGCTAAAAAAGAGTTTAAAAAAATCGAAAATTTAGGGGAGGTTTGGGGGGTGGGTGAAATTTACTAAACTCCCCATAAGAAATACATAGTGCAATTTGTATTTATTGATATAGGCTATTATATTTTTTATTTATATACATTTAACTTTGATTTGTCTATCCGTGCGAAACAACAGCGCTTCTGCTGTAACCTAGGAACCTGGATTTTGTCTACATAACGCAGCGCTCCCATTGGCTTAATGGACAAAGCAAGGTTTGAACTAAAAACAGACTATGGACAAAAGACTTTTGCTCCAAACCCTGATTTTGTTTACCGATTTTAAATAGGACAAAGCTTGTTTTGATGCAAAATATAGATCACACTTTGTAGGATTTTGTAAAACGAATCCAGTGATACCAATATCTAAAAAAAATTGTTTTGTGAAAAATTACGTTTTGAAAGTTACCTCTTCATATTATATTATACAACTTTTTATGTATTATCTATACTAATATTATAAGAGGTAAAATTAGTTTGTTTGTATATAGGGGGTAAATTCTAGAACTACTGCAATTTGTCGCGTGCTGCTAAAGGTTGAAAATGTGATAACCCCTAAAACAATAAAAACTAATTGTTATATTTTACAGTTAGTGAGATGAAAATTTGTAAAGGTTTTGTTTCTTAAAAGACACATAGAAAAAATATCATAGATTTACATTTTGTCGCGCGCTGGTAAGGGGTGACAATCTAGTAACAATCCCTATAAAAATGTTTGATTGTTGTACTTTCCTTAAAGCTAGAGAACTGAAAATTTGGCACTTTGTAATTTAAAGTGTTTTCTAAAAAAAATAAAATAAATAATAACAGACGCAATTTAAATAGTTACTACGTCAAATTGATGAACTTGAGGGTAACAGCCCCTTATAACAGATCTCATACATAAATGCAACTTAATTTTTATAAATATATATACAGGGGTGGCAAAAAGTCCCGGAACAACCCAATATCTTTTTCCAGGTTCCACTTACACAATTGAATCTTTGCAAATTGTTTATGGGTATAAAAAACTACTTTTTTATAATATGGCTGATTTTTTACCTCCTCTGGGGGACGGCCTGTCAGGAGTCGGTGAAAAATCTTAAATGTAAGCATGGGTTGTTATGCATATCATTTTAAAGGTCTTGATGAGACAAACCCAACGACATAATAAAAATGAAAAATGGATGATCCTGAAAAAAGTTATAGCTGTTCAAAGTTTTGATATGCTGCATGTTAAATGAGCCTTATTCTAAGTTTAATTTATTTTTACATGTTCCATGTATTACACGTTCAACTCTGCAAATTGTTTACGGGTATAAAGAACTACTTGTTTATGCTACAGTTGATTTTTCATCTCTTAGTTAAGGCTCAAACTTAGATTAAGGCTCATTTAACATGCAGCATATCAAAACTTTGAACAGCCATAACTTTTTTCAGGATCATAAATTTTTCATTTTTATTATGTCGTTGTGTTTGTCTCATCAAGACCTTTAAAATGATATGCATAACAACCCATGCTTACATTTAAGATTTTTCACCGACTCCTGACGGGCCGTCCCCCAGAGCAGGTGAAAAATCAGCCATATTCTAAAAAAGTAGTTTTTTATACCCATAAACAATTTTCGAAGTTTCAATTGTGTAAGTGGAACCTGGAAAAAGATATTGGGTTGTTCCGGGACTTTTTGCCAACCCTGTATATATTAGCCTAGACAGCGAGATAGTATTACAAGATTTAAGGAAAAATCAATGATGAAATCCACTCATCAATATTGAAAAAGTTTTCAAATTATAGAAAAAATTTAAATAAGCTAAGACAATTTTTATAAATTTATAATTATGCTTATAAATAATAAATATTTATTAATTTGATTTATGTTATAAAATACGTTTTTGAATTGAGTAATTAAGTTAGTGGGAAGGCTACCACATTGTTAAAATAAAGATAATAAACCATACAATTTTATAAAACTTAATATTCATGGATATAATTGAATGAAAATAAATGCTCCTATCTTCAATCTGTTTGAAATTGCAACACATAGTTTTCAAATAAGATTTTCTTTTGAAATTTCGCATTTAATTTATATATTGTATAACCATCTTATAAAATGTTCTTCAAAAAGAAATGAAAAATGATGTAGTGCGTTTTTAAGCAGTTTATAAAATACACTTTTATAACAGAGAAGGATATTTATTATTTGAAACAGACGGTGACTAATTTTATTACTTCGCTTGCATATAACTTCATTATGTTATTCATTTTTAAATATTTAGTCGCTTTAAAATTTTTAACTCATACACATATGTACGTCAGATTTTAAACCAATGTATAGTAGTTTAATATTTTGTATTAATAGTATGGGTATTTATACAATATCAAAGTAGAAATAACATTGAACAGATTGTTTAGTAATCTCATAGGAAGATTTGAATTGTACTGCATACTCCAATTATTTATTTCACTATATAAAAAAACTAGGGGAAACCCCTGCGTGCTCCGCACGCCAACCCCGTTGGAACCTTCTATACACATAACCATGCTATCCATTCTGTATAATAAAGGTGTAGGATTAATAATAACCCCAAAGCTAAGGTGGTAAATAATGTTAAATGTTCACATCAAATTATTTTGTTCATTTTATTACAGCAGTTATAATAAAGGTTAAAAAGGACCAGCGAGGTTCAGGTCTACACTTTAATAAAAACCTAACCTAAAAGTTAGAAATAGAAATATATGCTTAACAAATTTTTAAATCAGCTGTTAATTAAAATATTGGGTCAAACATTTTTATCTGTTAGTTTTTTCAATTGTTTGCTATGGTAATAGATGTAAATACAGTTCTAGCAAACTAGGAGTGAACTTGGCCTAATGGGCGAGTCATCCCTTCTACAGTCTACTTCTCCTTAAACCTGCCTTGGCGGTACAACCAATTCCACAAAAAAATAGGTCCACAAATAACATTTAACTGAGGAAATAGACAGCGCTCACATTCTTATAACTTTACGTACTTGCTTACAACATTTTTATAAAAAAGTATTTCACATTTTAAAGAAAACTATGACAAATATCTTATAAATAAGTAAGGTTTTGTTGCATACAAAATTATAAAATGTTATAACTGTGAAGCAAAATTTTACTAAGTTTTTTATAAAATAAAAGTGATGACAACAAAAATGTTCAAAGCGAGACATTTTTGTATTTTTAGGCAAAAAGGAAACTTTTTGCGAGAAAGTTGTTGATAATTAGTGGATTTAACATTTTTATTTAAAACAATTTTCTTTTTAAGTACGACCTTTTGTTTAGTCAGGAGGAAGATAATTCCTGTAATGAATACATTTTGTGTTTGTTTGACATTGATTTGGTGCGATCCTGGCTGTTCCGTAGATCCAATGACACCATAATACTATCATGTTTTAATCATATTGTATTATTTAAAGTTTAGTTAGGTTAAAGTTAGTTTTAGGTTTTGTATTCTTTTAACATTGTATTGTTAGTCGCCAGGTTGGTGAAAGTTAGTTAATACACATACGAAGTTTGTGTGGGAAAAGTAAATAGGATGATGTAACGGGAAGGGTATCTCAGGAAATACTTCCTGCCTTCCTCCTCTCTTTATTTGTCGATTCCAAGAACGCATTCTCCTCATAATTTTTAACACATTCCCAAAAGATTTGTCAACCCTTGGTTCACATAATTCCAGTATAAAAAACTAACCAAAAACTAAAATGAACTAATCCGAATTCGTAAAATGTTTCTGAATATTTTAATTTATTATAATGCATAGAATCCGATTATGTATTATAGCACGATAAGGTTTTTTTGTGACACTTGTATATATTTATAAATAAAACAACTAATGTTTACACGTCCTGTTCACTAAGAAAAATGGGTTTATCACTTTTATTTACCGTTACATTACAGTGACAAACTAGGGTGTACAGTGAAGAACATAGGTCTATTTTTTTTTTATTGAGGTTGTACTGGTGACGTTGGACACAATAAACTCAGCGTGGGGACCGGGCCGGCGTGAGGCATCTATGTTGGTTCTACGGTCTAGGCTAACCTAAGATTTGTTCCGACTAAATTTACAAATATTGAAATAAAAAAATGTTTTATCAAAATGAATTATAGCCTATGTTACTCAGGGATAGTTTAGCTTTTTATTAATAAAACTACTTTTTCAATCTGTTTATTAGCGCCCTACATGCAAACAAACCAATTTTACCTCTTTATAATATTAGTATAGATAATGAAATATAAAGAAATAAACCATCACGTAAAATCGATTCCAAGCAGAATAAAAACGGACAGCTAAAACATGGAATCTCATCGAAGATCAGCTGTTTACCCCTTCAGTATTTTTGTACAGAGATAACTGTCCACTGTCAGATAATAAACCAATTCCTGCCTCTCACGTAAATCACGTCGAAGATACCCGGGACGGAATTTATCTTCCATCTGTCTGAAGTATTGGTGGAAACTGCTCCCGTCTCTTAAATAAATGGAGGACGTTTTCTGCGAATTCTGGAGATATAAAAATACTCTTTCGATTTCAAATAAACGAACTCAAAGATTAATATTTATTTTATTTCTCATTTTAATAGTTTCTAAAGTTATTTTGTACTAGGGGAAACACCTGCGTCCTCCTCACGCCAACCCCTTTTGAACTTTCTATACTCATAATCGTGTTAGATTTTCTTTACAATAAAGGTGTATGATTAATAATAACCCCAAAGCTAAGGTGGTAAATAATGTTAAATGTTCACATCAAATTATTTTGTACATTTTATAACAGCAGCTATAATACAGGTTAAAAGAACCAGCAAGGCTCAGGTCTACACTTTAATAAAAAATTAACCTAAAAGTTGGAAATACAAATAATTGCTACAAAGATTGAAGTCAGCTGTTAATGGAAATATTGGAGCAAACAGCTGTTTTATCTGTTATTTTGTTCTATTAGTTGCTATGGTAATGCAGGTAAATACTTGTTATAATTACCTTGTATTAGTTGTCTTCAGTCCGTAATTGTAGAATATAGCTACAGCGCTGTTTAGCCGAACACTGTCGGCTTCGTCAGGCTTGTACTAACACATACACGAACACATAACACTAACACACACAAAATCGGAGTAAAACTCTTCGTATGAATTTAATAAAAATGTTTGTGGCCACATTATTACGTCGTTCATGTCCAGCTGCAGGTACACACTATTTTTATAGATGTGGACAGAGGTTATCAGTATGTTCTGATAATTAAGTTGAAAGTTTGAACGAATTGTGGTTATTTTTGTTTCGTTGTTTGCTTGACTTTTATGTCGTTATAGGGTTGGAAGAGAAGTTCAACTTGTCGTTCAACATGTTATCTGGATTATTTGTGTACTCTTTATATATCTGCAATTCGTCCAGTATATCCATTGTAGTCCCTTTATTGACTTTGTGCAGAATTTGTAAATTAGTGTTTATGTTGATGTAATTATGGTTCTCATTAATTAAGTGTTCTGCGTAATTTAAGCTCTGTCTGTCTGTTATTGTTTTTTTTATAGCTAGGGATATGTTCCTTGAATCTGGTTTTGAACGAGCGTCCTGTTTGGCCTATATATATTTTATCACAGTCATCACAAGATAGCTTATATATTTCACTATTTGTAAATTTGTCTTTGTATTATTTGGCTTGGTTTGTAGAAAATTACTCAAATTATTTGAAGCTCGATGAGCGATTTTATATCCATGTCTGCGGAAAATTTGCTAATAGGACGATCTAGAATTCGGTTAAATTTCATAGGGATGTATTTAAGTTTTTCGATAATTGAAGTTTTTTTTCTGAATGTCTTTCTGTGTTTGGTTACTATTTTATCTATTAAAGTGGAATCGTATCCATTGGATATTGCGATATGTTTTATTGTAGTTAATTCGTTGTTAAAGTCTTCTAGGTCATAGGCGTGTTGATAGAGCGGTGTAGGAGGCTATTGTAAGCTGCCAGTTTGTGTGATATTGGATGGTTAGAAGTATAATGGTATATGGTTGGTCTGTGTCGGTCTTCTATACATTTTAAAGCCATGTTTAGTCTCATTTCTTGTGTTGGCCTCGATTTCAGTGGTGAACTTCAGTGTGGGATGTATGTTGTTTATGAAATTGGATAGTTTATTAATTTGTCTCTTTGTTCATTCAAACAAGCAAATTATATTATCCACGTATCTATGGTAATAAATGATTTTCTTATTGAACGGGTTTGTGTGGCTGATGATATGTTTATTTTCAATTTCATTAAGAAGATTTCTGCCACCCATGGCCCTCACTTCACTTTGTAAGTAAATTTTGTTGTTGAAAGTTTTGTTATTGAAAAAATTGCAAATGTGTTTTGTAAACAATGGTAAACAAAATGTAAAAATATAAACATCTGTTCTTCCTGTTTTTGCTAGCACTTGTTATGACAACAGCTGTTATGCCTGAAACATAAGTTGTTCCTGTTTTGCTAGCATTTGTTACGACAGCTGTCAAAATGTAATGATTCAAACAACAAATCCAATCTGGCATAAGGATAACATGGCAACTTTGAGGGCCACTGGGGCGAAGCCCTTAACGGAGCTCATTTTAAGGGACACATAATTTCACAGTGAGCTCTTTAAAATGACACAAAAAACGTCAAAATCGGTAAAAAAAACTCTAGGAGGAGTTCTACTCACAAAATAAACCCTAGCAAATTAATTATGTATAGATACTAAGATGTATGTATGTTTCCGAAAAACGAATAGATATTTCTTCTCTAAATTTGAATAAACCAATATGTATTGATGATAAAAGGTTGTATTTATATAGAATTTATAACCTTAAAGCAAATCTTATAACGTATTACAGCATGCATTAGATCTACAACTCATATTAAAAAAAAAAACTTTACAAGAAATTATAATGATTGAAGTTGTAAACATAACCAGAAAGTATAATCTACGCTCGGGTTTGTTTACCTATTACAGATGTTAGGTGAAATCAGCTGTTAGATTGTTTCATACTCGCTTTTACATTTATTTAGTATTCTTACCAACATTGTTTCGTGGCTAATATATTAGTTTTAATTTCTATTTTAATATCTCTAGTATGTGTTAATGTTTCTAAATACAATGTTTATGAAAAAAAATAGATAATTAGTTGAGGTGCATTCAGTAACTCTCTGTTACCTACTTCTTTGCTCGCAAATGTGATTAAATTGAAAAAATAGTATCAGGTGCGTTTTTTTATTTACCATTACATGCAATAAAAACATTTTAGATCAGAGTTCATTGTCCAAAAACGAACAATGAGTTTTGCCCAAATCGAGCTATGTATCCCTTTTACATAAATTATTAACTATGAACCAATAAAATCTAAAAATCCTGTTTTTCACCAGTTTGTTTCTCATAACGTTCGAACGAATACAAAATAAATAAACTGTACGCCACACATACTGGTAACTACTGGTACATACTTTCTCACAAACATATTTAAATTATTAAACAGATTCATTGTGAATTCATAATTGTAGGAGGGGTAGAAGAGGTGATATTAAAGTATATCAAAGTATATTAAAGGGGTAGGAGAGTTGATTACGTAATAAATATTATTATTATTATTAGCTAGAGAGAAAACTATTCGATAGATTTCGAACAAATTTGCAAAAAACTCGTCTATTAGGCCTGTATAAATGCAGGAAAGAAGGGTTTGAAAAAATTTGAAAAAAAATTCCCTTTTTGGCCAAAAAATCCCTAAAAATCAGCTATTATTATTATTAGCTAAACAAGAATTTTTACAAAGATGTGGTTTTCTACTTATGGTAGGCTACAAATAAGCCGATGAAAATCGTTAAAGCAGTTTTTTTATAAAAAAATAATAACAAATTTTTTGGGTTTTTTGGCCAAAAAAGGGGTGGTTTTCAAAATGTTTCAAAACCCTTTTTCGTGCATATATATAGACCTAATTGACCTATAGACCTAATGTTTGGTTCAAATTTGTTCGAAATCGATCGAATAGTTTTCTCTCTAGCTTTGTATGCATACATACATTCATACAACCAGACATACAGACAGACATTTTGTAAAAAACACTTTTTAGGTCTCAGGGGGTCCCAAATCGGATACTTCCACAAAAATCTCAACATCGATGTTTTTTTGCGAACAGGTATAGTGAGAAAGTAAAAATCAGGTTTTGAGTGATATTTAACATCTATGAGTATATTGCATGTGATTGCGTACGGTTTTGAAATATATATAACGGTTAAACCAGGGAGTACAGAGAATTAAAACACAAACGATCTTATTTTTAAGTTAAGTCTTAATCCGAATCAGTTTTATGTATGATGGTTGCGAGTCACGTCTGCTCTCAAAATCCTTAATTTTGCCTAAACATTTACGGGATAAAAAGTAGCCTAGATAATTCTTTGAAAAGTCCTCTACATGCAAATGAAAGTTTCGTCAAAATTGTTTCAGCCATTCCCGAGATTAGCCCGGACAAACAGACAGACAAAAAAAATGTTGTTTAGGGTTTGGTGAAGTGTGAATAACCATATGAGCTTAGAAAATTTATTTATGTCGAAATCACAGACACTTCAATTTTATTTATATGTGTAGATAAAATAAATTTAAAAATTTTCAAATTACGAAACATTGATGTTTGAGAAAAAGTTACTATAAATCATATATTTTGTGTACGTATTTGTAAGATGATTTAAGTGTATTAATATGACTCATATATAATAGTACTTATAACATTAGTGATTCACAAAGAGTTTTGTAAAAACGACAGACTGCACTTAAATGTTACTCAAAGGCTTATGACGTAGTGCTTTTACATAATTTCCGTTCTTATAACTTCCCCGGTTATAAAGGTTTTTAATGCAGCTTTATTCGCAAATATTATTTGACACAAAAATACAATAATACCTCACACAATCAAACGAATTGTGTGCTTAAGACCACACGCGAGAAGTGTAAACTACTATGGCGATATACTTATAAATATAAATATATTATGGAAATTAATTTGAGTTATTAAGCTGGACATCCGAATCAACTGTTTTATCTGTTATTTTATTGGTTGCTATGGTAATGAAAGTAAATACATTCAAGAAACATGTGTTGGTTCTTCTGTTTAGGCCTAACCTAAAATTATTTCGCGTGTTTAATTTTAATTTTGTGTATTGCTGATGCATTATCATATAAAAATATTACCTAGCTTTTTGCACTTCTTCATCATTTAAACATTAAGTAATATGACATGTGTACTATATTATAATATAGCGTTTTACAATAGAGCGTTTCAGAAAGCCTACGATGTAATACATCTGTTACACTTATGTAGCCAACTCTAGTATATTTAGTGTGCCGAAATGGGCATATAGAAGTTTACACTTCGAAAGTTGAGTTTTAATTTGATTTTGATTTCAAATTATAATAGGGGGCTTGCCCCCTACTAGCTCCGCTAGCCAACCCTCCCGTTGAACTTTATTTTTTCGACTTGAATTCGACTTTATAATCGACTTCATGAATTTGTGCGCCTGGAAGTTATGCAATACGTCTCCGCTACGCAATACACGGTACCTGGAAGTTATGCAACGGTCACTGCTACGCAATACACGTATTTAATCTATTCTTATTACTTTATAATTATGAGAAGAAGAAGTAGAAACACATTTTTATACAATAGAGAGATTTAGATTTCTTCTTACTGACTCAATAGGGCCATCTTTCCCCGCTAATTTTTCCATGCCCGTTCCCTTGGCAGTGGTTTCGATTACTTAATAATTATGAAAAGAAGTAGAAAATCTTTTTTTACATAATAGAGAGAAAACAAAAATAACTCCTTATCTTAAAAATTATTTAAAAAACAGTAGTTGGTTTTTGTAAACTGTATATTCTCTATCGAGTTTATATTTCTGATAAATGATAACGGCAACAATTCTACACGGTATAAACGAAGCAACTAGGACCGATAAATAATAAAAGACGCGCACAGGAAACAATTCATTGCAACCGGTTTGATTTATTTTCCCAGTGGAAACCAGGATTTCATTATTTTACGTAATGCATTTTGTGTTGCAACCGAGCGCAGTTACGCGACGCAGCACAATGGAGCTTAGGTATTAGTCGAGCTGACAAATTGTTTATGTAATTTAAATTAGAAAACGTAATTTATTGAGATGGGTTTTAATGCAGTTCTGTTATTATTGTTAAAACACAATTATCTCATACGTTTGAAAGTTGAAACTATTAGATTATTTTACTATAATTACTTATTCGTACATTTGCCATCATTTGTGTGTTAAATAATCAAACACGACGTTTCGGGAATACAAATCCCCGTTCTCAAGTGACTAAAACTAACGGTACATAAACCTAGGCAACTAGGCCTATGTAAGGGTGAACAAAATAAAACTACAAATTATTACTAACCTTAAATATCTACATGATTGATCTCAAAGCTAAGACTGAGAAGTCAAACAACAACCACAGACACAACACAATTCATACACTAAGCACACGCAATTGATGGCAAGCGTCTAGTTTACTAGCTAAAGAGAGACTGACAACGGGCCAGAGTATTCAGGCGTGGCCAACAGAAAGGGGTAGTTTCTTATTGTTTCACATAGTTCAAGTGTGTGTAACCACGTGGAACGGGTTATAACACCACGTGGTGATTCTACTGGTAAAAGTTCAGCATTTTTATTAGTCGGTAACATTTCTGTTTTATTATTAATATGGTTATTATAATATAATAATATAATATTAGATTATAAAACATTGTCAATTAATTTATTAAAAACATTTTGTATCACCTAATTAAAATACATTATGTGTCCTGTCTATTTTGTAAAAAAATGTTATGAAATCCGAATCACTGACTCACTCATCACTTAAAACCTGGAACCACAATGCTTAGCGACATTTTGTAGTTATATCTCTCTTTGGTGGTAGATGACTACTAAGAACTGATTTTTGGCAATTAATCAATTTAACATCTAACATTGAGAAAGAAGCATTTGAAAGTAAAAAAAGAAGAAAAACGACAACAAAACTATAAATATTATAAAGTAGGGGAAATCCATGTTTGCTCCCCACTTCAACCTCGTTGGAACCTTACTTACACATAATCATTTTATTTTTTTTATAATAAGGGTGTAGGATTTAATAATAACCCCAAAAATATGTTGATAAATGATGTTAAATGTTGAAATCAAATTATTTTGTATTTTTTATAACAGCAGTTATAATAAAGTTTAAAAGAACCAGCAAGGCTCAGGTCTACACTTTAATAAAAACATAAAGTAAAAGTTAGAAATACAATTAATTGCTTCGTAGTTTGAAATCAGGTGTTTATTGAATTATTAGAGCAAACAGCTGTTTTATCTGTTATTTTATTAATTGGTTGTTATGGTAATGGATGTAAATACATGTGTTGATTTATCAGTCTAGGCCTAAATAATTTGTTTTACAAATATTGAAATTAAAAATGTTTTTATTAAAATTAATGACAGCCTATGTTCACTGATAGTGTAGCTTTTTATTAGTAAAACTATTTTTTCAATCGGTTTGGTAGTTCCAGAGATTACACCCTACAAACAAACAAATTTAAAATTTGTATAATATTAGTATAGACTAATACCTGTCACTAACAATTATAAACTATTATTTACTAACCGATTAAAAGAGTCAAACCTGCAACAATCTAATTACTAACTTCTTTTCTTGCTAATTATTGCAATTTGTAATAAGAATGATTGGTTTATGGAACCAGTAAAGGATGACAGCTTAAAGGGGATTTTTCTATTTGGTAACTTTTAGGAGGAAATTCACAAAACCTTTAAAGTTCATACAGTATTTTAAAACTATATATTATGATTGATTCAAAATATATTATGAGATTCATCCATTTAAAATAAAAGTATACACAATATATATAACTACTCATATAATACTGATACAGTTTACTAATTTACTAAAAAAAAAACCTTTATAGATTTGTTGAAATCCATAAATAATGTTTTTTTACAACCCGAATTTTTTATTTGATCCTTTTTTCCGGAGAACTATGCAAGTTATATAAATACCTTTCTCTTGTGCTTTATTTACACTAATTTTGAGTAATTGTATTCCAAACACTAAATATTTACCAAACTCTTTATACAACTTTTTATTACTAACTAGGGGAGACCCCTGCGTGCTCCACACGCCAACTCCGTTGGAACCTTCTACACGCATATTTTATGTTTTTTTTTATAATAAAAGTGTAGCTTATTTGAAGAACCTCAAAGCTAAGATGGTAAATAATGTTAAAGTATAAATCTAATTTTATTTAATATATTTTATAACAGCAGTTATAATAAAGGTTAATAGAAACAGCAAGAATCATGCCTACACTTAAACACAAACCTAACATAAAAAGTTAGAAATACAAATAATTGTTTAAAATATTTTGACATCAGCAGTCAAAGAAAATATTATATCAAACAGCAGATTATTGTACCAACTATAAACATAATTAACTATTATTATTAATGGTGCTCCCATTGCCTTAAAATATTTAGTACAATATGTGATATTTTTACGTTCAAGGTTTGAAATCATCTGTTACCAATACTAAACATATTTCATTATTATGGCGTTCTCATTGTCATGAAATAATTAGTATAGTTTGTCTTATTTTTATATCCAACAGAGGGCACTTTTTTTCAAAAAGTAATTAAAAACAATCGTGGATTCGAATGCAATGTTGTGTCAATATTTCAAAGCATATGGTAAAGAAATTTCGAATATTTTAGATTTTAAACACACGAAAATTTTCATTTTTATTCATATAGACGGGCAGATTGTACATGGAAGTCAGAGTTACCTTATTTCGTCAAACACTATAGTCTGATTTAAATTAGAACAGTCCTAGGTGGCGAGCGTTGGACAGAGTGGAGGGGCCGCGCTTTTGCCAAATCTAAACATCGCTGTACTGCCAACGAACGGACTTCTCATAAATGTAAACGCTGTTTTACAAAGTTGCATATGATACTATGACAACCGCTGGGAAGGTAATAGCTGGTTGGCTCTTGGAGTAGGGGACCCCTCTCGCTCACCCTCCCCGCCCGTGTCAGCCAAAACTGTTCTTCTTTAAATCAAACTATAGTGTCACTCTCTGTCGGGAAATTTTACTATACATCGAACAAAAGCATTTTTAAACTCAACAATGCATAGAAAGTGTAACCAATGATGACCTTATATCAGAAAATTAAACTACCTCAAACAAATAAACTGCCGCACTTTAAATTCAATAACCGCACACACAGTTTGTAAAATTGCATAGTTTTACTAAATTTACATACTCGCTATTTATGCAGACTGTTCATATTAATAGAATCCATCAACGTAGTAAACACTATAAACAATATTTCAACCACTTATAATTTCACACTTTAAAGTCAGGTCACATCATAATCCCACAATGTAAGTGTCACAATTCGTGTTTCTTCTAACTTATATAAACTGTTTGGATAAGTTTACAAACCTTTTCACGTATTTCTAAATCCTCTTGACTTCCAAGTATAATCTATAGTTCGATAAACTTGTATTATACGACGGTGTTAAGAAAGTCTTTGTTTTTACATCAGGCGTAGTACCGCACTCGGGAGTTTTCCTCGCCTATTTCGTTTCTTATTTCGTGAAATTATTCCCTCTAGTCTAATGTTTGTAATGACAAGTTTATTTTTAAGTCGAACTGAGGATGATTAAGATAGTAGTAGAAAACGCTAAAATAATAATAATAAAAACACAACTTACGTTACCGATCAAACTTCCGTATTATGATTAAATCTATTCAAAAAGATTAAATGTGAAAATTAAATATACGAAGATTTCAGTTTATAATGTAAAATATAAGTAAATATTAATCCTTCTAAACAGACATTTAAATTAAACTCTTTTACAATTTAACACGTTCACAGTGGCCAGTATGAAATCGTACCAGGCGCGCTCCACGCCTCATGCTGGCGGTACGAAATCATACCGCTTTGTATTGCAATACACAATGAATTGCGTGCTTCGCACGCCAACCCCCGTGTTAGGAGTATTTTAAATACACAATGCATCGCGTGCTTCGCACGACAATTCCCGTATTGGGAGTATTTTCAATACAAATTAAAATGCGTGCTTCGCACGCCAACCGTGAATTGGGGGAATTTTCAATACAAAGTTCAATGCGTGCTTCACACGCCAACCCCCGTGTTGGGAGTATTTTCAATATAAAATACAATACGTGCTTCGCACGCCAAACCCAGTATTGGGAGAATTTTCAATACACAGAGCTTTGCGTGCTTTGCACATAAATTTTAAGCCTCTGTGCTATAGACGCACATGTGCGTCCGCTTTTAAACTATTAGTGATTATTACGTTGAAAGGTTCAAAAGTAAAAAATAAAATTATTTCTACTCATTTAGGCTATAAATATAAAAAATAAAAGATCAGCTCCTAGCATAGGAAATACGAAATTTGCATAGCAATGAACGTACATAGGTACGTACATAGGCCTATTCAGAATGTTCCCCAAAACACAAAACAAATTTTAAAAACATACTCGATCGCCATAAAGTATTTAAAACTATAGCAAAACCGAAGCATTTTTACCAAGCACAATCTTTGACGATTTGTATACTTTACTCCAATGTTTCAAATCCCACACTCTGATACAGTTAATGACCTTTTTAATAATTTATTGAGCCCGTGTCTGGACAAAGTCCCTCATCGCATCTTTTCTTTCGGTGAATAAAATAGCGTATAATAAAAAGAAAACAGGATGTAAGTTGGAACACTTTTTCGAGACTTCGGCTCGCGTTTTTTTTAAATACTAAAAAAACGACACGCACGTCACGTTGCTTTCAAGTGACCCCGATGCGCTACGAGTCTTTAACGGTCAAAATCGGTTTTTCCGTTTTAAAATTACGAAGATTTTGGCACAACCAGAAGTTTTCTACGATGTCTGCAAGTCTATCATGTCGACAGACAGAAAAACAAGAATTTTCGCAAGATTCTAATACGTTAACATTTTAATGCGATCTGAATTAATATAATTTTTGAAAACTTTTATATTTAAAATTGTGTATATAATATATTCTAAAATTATCTTCACCTATTAAAATATAGACACAATCTAGTATATCTGATCACCCTTATGTTTGTTAGCTATCGTTTCTTGTGAAAATATTGCGATAATTATAATATGGACAATTTATTGCTTTTATCAGCTGCAATTTATCGTTGAATGGCTGCTTTTCAATCTGTTTTTGCTTTATCCTTCCCCTCCTTCAGAGTGATTCCCTTATCTACATATATAAAAGCGAAATACCACCCACTCACTCACTCACTCACTCACTCACTGACTCACTCATCACGATTTCTCAAAAACTACCGAACGGATTGAAATTAAATTTGGTATGTAGCTTCCTGTAGGGCCATAGGTGTTCACTAAAAAAGGGTTTTAAAAAATTGGAAATTCTAATGGGGTTTGGGGGGTAAAAATTACTAAATCACGATTTCTCCAAAATTGCCGAACAGATTGGAATGAAATTTTGGTATGTAGCTTCCTCTAGGGCCAAAGGCGCTCGCTAAGAAAGGGTTTCAAAAAATTCGAAATTTAAGGGGGGTTTGGGGGGGATCAAATTTATTAAATCACGATTTCTTCAAAACTACCGAACGGATTGGAATGAAATTTGGTATGTAGCTTCCTCTAGGTGCTCATTAAGAAAGGGTATGGAAAACTTCGAAATTTTAGGACGGGTTTGGGGGGATCAAATTTACTAAAATCATAATTTCAGATCTTTTATTATTATGACAATAGTGCTTTTATTATTTAAGATCTATATGTATAAAAGCCAAATACCTCTCACTGACTGAACAATTAAAAATAATACAATTACGTTAAAAAGACTGAAAATACCAACCCCCATGGGCAACGCCGTACGGGTCAACTAGTACCATTGTATTTGGATAACCTAATAGAACTCCGATCCAATGCAATATTTTGTTCCACTGGAAATTCGACTTTTTTGGCGCTATCTATTGGGGAAACGAAGGAAGCTGGTTGGAAACACCAATGCTTACAATGCTTCTCCCTAGCGCTACCTCGCGGCGCGATCATGTACTATTTTCGCGAACACCTTTTTTCCGGCACACAACCCCCGTATGGATGCAAGATCTATTTATTATTCATGATCTATGCTGGTACCAACCTATAAATACATTTGGTTAAATAAAATTAATCTATTGCCTTGGTTTGTGTAGCATTTAAATGTCTGTATTGATTACTAAGAAACTGCAAATAATTTAAATTTTAAGCGAGAATTTGTTTAGCGTTTGCCCACAAGTTGAATGTGAGAGATCGAAAGTTATATATTAAAGCAAAAAAAGCTGCAAATAAAAGTTACAGTGGCAACTCCATGTTCATAAATTTACATTAAGGTTTTGTTGAAGGCATAATAAGCAGAAAGCAATTTGTTAAAGGCTACTCCCTTCGGGCAGAAAGTGGTTGGATAATTTTTAAATTACATGGTACACAATGCACGCAAAGAGTGCTAACGTCTAGTGGTAGGCTATAACGAGTATTTATTGATCCTAATTTTGAAATTATCTTTACCTACTTCACCAAATGGTTATGGGTTATGTATACACAGAATTATTTAAGTACAAAATATGTCCGAGGCAGTCGTTACACCTACATTTTACATAGTCGACAACCTATCAACTCCTATAAAAGCGAGCGTATGTCCGTAGGCCTGCGTGCATACATATACGCGCACGTACGCGAGTATCAATTTAATATAACAGCTGATTTCACCCATCATCTGTGATACTTAAACAAAACCTAGAGCGGATTATATTTTGTTGTTATGTTTACAACTTCAATCAATAATATTATAAGTCTTGTGAAGTTGTTTTTTTTTTACTTTCTTACTATACTATAGTATACAGAGAAAGTATAGTGATGGCAAAAAAATCGATGTTGAGATTTTGGTGGAAATATCTGTTTTGGGACTCCCTGAGTTCAAAAAAGTGATTTTACAAAATGTGTACTGTAAGTCTGTATGTATGTATGTACGTCTGTATGTCTGTCTGTATGTCTGTATGTATACATAGCTAGAGCGAAAACTATTCCATCGATTTCAAACAAATTTGCTCCAGACATGGCAAGTAGGCCTGTATAGATGCACGAAAACGGTTTTGAAAAATTTAGAAAAACAATCCCCTTTTTGGCAAATAAAACCCAAAAATCCAGTTATCATTTTTTATAAAAAACCCGCTCTAACGATTTTGATAAAATTTTGCTTATTTGTAGCCTTTAATGTACCCTACCATATGCAAAAAACAGCATCTTTCTAAAAATTCTCGTTTAGCTAATAATTATAATTTTTATTATTTTTGGCCATAAAGGGGTTGTTTTTCAAGATTTTTCAAAACCTTTTTTCGTGCATCTATACAGGCATAAATGACGTGTGCAAATTTGTTCGAAATCAATCCAATAGTTTTCTCTCTAGATAATAATAACAGTATTTATTAGTTAATCTCCTACTTCAATAAATCACCTCTCCTACCCCACCTACAATTAATTATGAAGTCACAGTGAATCTGTTTAATAATTTAAATATGTTTGTGAGAAAGTATGTGCCAGTTCCTGGTACCGTTTATTAAATACGAGTTAAAGAACTACTGTAGGCTATAATACGTTATAATATTTGCTTTGAGGTTATACAATGAATATACATACAACCTTTTATCATCAATAAATTCATTTATACAAGTTTAAAGAAGAGATAATCATTCTTGTAACTTCGGAAACATTATTACATCTTCGTATAACATATAAACATATTTAATTATTAATTTCTTCTTTATAATATTAATAACTTCTAAATCATTTGATTCTTCTATAATAAATAAAAAGATTATATTTTTTGTATCTGCATTTAGATATATAATAATGTATGTAAACACAAAGTTTTAAACAAATAGACCTCTAGTTTTATAATCCTTATAATTGTACACATTTACCGAGTTAAAAATCACCGTCAGCATAGTTAGGTAGGCCTAGATAAGTTTGTTGCTTTTAAAAATAATATAATTTTTTTTAATGTATTTGTGATCTGTATCTAATTAATTTGGGTGTGATTTGTCACGGGGGCATACTAGTGGTATTATAATAAATGGTTCTTCAGTGATATAGTTCTTAAATTTGAAACATGTTTTCTTGCAAACTGTATATTTGTTGAAATTGAACATTTCTCATTAAAAACAGTTTTGTAGAATTTTTAGAGTTATGTAAAATGTATATTAGATTGTAAAACTCAATTCTTATCTAGTATTCTCTCTTTTAAATTCCTTATCGCCAATGAATAAAATTACAATATACGTATTTGAATAGGTTATGGAATATTGATAGTGGTAGTTTTGCCAAAATATTCAAACAAAATATATTTAGTACTAGTATTTTGTTAAACAGTTCATTGTTACTTTGACAGTTGTTTTTGAAGTATCCTTAATTTATCAGAATCCCAGAGGATATAATTCATCTATAAACATTTGTTTAAAATTGAACGCTTCTGTCTTTTTTTGTTATTATAAAATTATAAATTGTTATTTTTGAAATTGTTACTACGGAAGTATTTCTTAGATTAAAACTGAATTTGTGTTAAATCCACTATTGAATGTTTACGTAAATTCAGGTATAGCAAGATGTCTTCCTTTTCCAAGTGATTTACTAGTTCACATGAGCAATAAATTTATTAACAGTACAATGAAATGTAAAGTGTATTATGTTAATGAAAGTTAAATAAAGTATTTTCAACGTAGGGTACACGAGAACAAAATACTAACAATGAAGCAAGTAGCAAAAGCTTATTTGAGAGAACGGTATTATTAAAGTAGCTACGGCTCTTAGGAGACTGTGAAGGTGGAGACGATAGGTAAGTTTTGATTTTATTTCTCCCTAGAGCAACGGTAGGGAGGAAATCTTTAGCGTGACGCTCTTTAGGGGAATGCCTAGATTTATCTACGATCTTTTGTGTAATAAAGTATCGGATGTTTATGGTATATCAAAACCTTTTTAAATAAGATTATTAATTAAAACTTTTATAATAATTTAATCTATATAAGTTTGTCTTAATTATGAAATATTATGTATGTAAAAACAAATTTGTATTAAAAATATACAATATATAATACAAAACAAATAATAAATTACAAAATTAAAACCACTTTGCGCACTTTAAAATAAAGCATGTATTCTTAAACCTGTTTTGAAACCCTTGTTAAAATATAGTTATTTTAATGAAGGAGTGTAATTAAGTAGGATTTTGTTAGCTTAAATAATTAAGATATTAAAAATGCAGTTATTTATGTGCATCTGTTTTTGGTTTCGCAACAATTAAATGTTTCTACTAAGAGGCAGTTAAAAGATTTTAATGTGTGGAATATAATCATACAAAGTATTAAATATTTTAATGAGTTGTTTTAATATGTCAAAACTGGATCTTGCTCAGTTGTTCTAGCTTTTGCCATATTTATAACTCGTCTTAAGCTTAGACTTATCAACCAATAGGAGAACCTAACATTATGAATGTTTTTACAAAATCTTAAAATTAAAAAAAATATTTTAAAACTAAATATGCCAAATTATTTGTTCAAAAGACATAAAGGCAAGTATACGTTTGTTTAGGTTAGTTGTATACTTAAACAGTTTATTGCTAAGAACAAAATATTTAATTAAATTGCAAGTGAAAAAAACATGGACCAAGACCGTTAATTGAACACCGGACGTTTTAAATGCAGTAAAACCGTACAAGTGAGATAACATTAACCAATATCTGGAGTGATGCAGGATAGCTCAGTTGGCAGAGCGTTGCCACGGAATGGTAAAAGTCCTGGGTTCAAATCCCGGTCTAAGTCCATGTTTGTTCACTTGTAATTTAATTAAACTACCCCTTGCTGAGGAAGCGTGTAAGTAGGTAAATTTTTACAAGTTAAAAATAATAATAAATAACACCACTGTAGGCTGCTAAAAGAACTAAGATTGTTTTCAACATCGCTTATGCAAGGTATTCAGTCTACTATTTCAATCAATGCAGTAAAACGGTACAAGTGAGATAACATTCACCAATATCTGGAGTGATGCAGGATAACTCAGCTGGTAGAGCGTTAACACGGATTGGTAAATTTCCTAGGTTCAAATCCCGGTCTTGGTCCATTATTTTTCACTCGTAATTTAATTAAATTAACCCTTGCTGATGAAGCGTGTAAGCAGGTAAGTAATTACAAATTAAAAACAAAATATTTGTAAAACAAATTAAGGTTGAACTAATAAAATAATAAATTTTGGGTGGTAAATAAGTTAAGAAAATATTTATATCTGAAAAATATACAATACAAGTATATTAAAACATGTATTATATAAATGTAGCTATATAAAACAATAGAAATTAATAAACACATTTTCACTTTCCACGTTATAAATCGTGTTACTAATGGTATACATTTAAACAAAACACGGTTATGTATGTGTGTTCATTGAGATATTGCAATATGTTTATTTCAGTTACTACGAATTGAATGTGAAGCCAGTGAAGGGCTGCTAACCAACCGTCTCTTGGAAGGAGTGGATAAAATGATATGTTACATAAAGGATTCGTTGCATTACATGCATTCATATTAGGGTGAACCAAATGTAGGAAACCTCTCAATAACTTGAAATATGTTTGAGATAGATGTCTGTAACTTTTAGGATAACGTGTTGGTTAACTACTCTATCTTTTGGCATACAACTGAATTTCAACCTCTTTTTTTTTGAGGTAAACAATAAATAAAATACAAATGTGTTCTTAAGACCACACGGGAGAAGTGTAAACTTCTGTGGCGATATCCTGATGAAAATTAAATATATTATTGAAATTATTTTGCGCTATTTTAAGGTGACCATCTGAATCAACTGTTTATCTGTTATTTTATTTAATTAGATGCTATGGTAAGGAATGTAAATACATTTAACTAACATGTGTTGGTTCATCAGTCTCAGGCCTAACCTAAAATTATTAAAAATATACATACAAATCAACTGTTTTATCTGTTATTCTATTTGATTGGTAGCTATGGTAATGAATGTAAATACATTCAAGAAACATGTGTTGGTTCA